>JARBWK010000019.1:18180350-18258567 GCA_030556195.1 Anolis apletophallus
GCACCAGCGCCACCTAGCTTTCACCACCAGAACTTCAGTTTTGTAAGTACCATTAGATTGACCAGGTCTACTGTGGAACTCTTTGCCCCAGAGTGTGGTGGAGGTTCCTCTTTGGGAGGCTTTTAAACAGAGGCTCGATGGCCATCTGTCGGGAGTGCTTAGAATGCGATTTTCCTGCTTCATGGCAGAAGGGGGCTGGACTGGATGGCCCACGAGGTCTCTTCCAACTCTAGGATTCTATGAATTTCTCTACAGCCTATAGAAACATGTGAAGCAACACGTGCAAAGATTGGATGCATTATAATTAAGGCTAAAGTTATGTGTTATGGGTGATATCTTAGTGTAGGAAGAAATGCACACTCAATAGGTTTTAATGTGTCCATTCTAGAAGGGGATTAGTCCCTAGGATTTAGTTTTCTGGAGGAGTGCTGGGCTTTTTGGATGGGAAGGAAAACTATATCTCAGTTTCACTAGTCAAACATTCCCAAACTTTTTAAAATTTTTACCAGGGACCAGGCCCGGATCAACAGCTTTTGGCGCCCTAGGCCACAGTTTGGAATTACGCCCCCACCCCTTGCCTCGCGCCGCTGCATTAGGACGCTCCAAAGACCCCTCGGGAGGCAAGCAGCCCACACACACACACACACACATTCACCTTCCCAGGCATTTGGGGGACTCCAGTGGGGGAGGCTCACCCTGCTCCAAAGAAGAGGGAGAAGAAAGAGAGAGGAGGAGGGAGGCCCTGGGCAGTGGTGCCATCGTTGGGGCTTCGGTTTCGGTTTGGGAGGCTGGGTGGGTGGGTGGCCGGGCAGCCCTGCTTTTATGGCTGGGATGAAGGCGGCGGCGGCGGCGGAGGAGGATGGAGAGGGCTGTGGGGACAGATAGCTTATCGCAGAGGAGCCGCCGCAGGAGGGAGGCGCAGAGGCGAAGACCTAAATGGCGCCTTCTGCTATTGCTGCTGCGGGGAGGCAGCGTTGGCGGCGTTGCCTGAAAGTGACCGGGTGGGGGTCTCCTCTGCCTCCGAGTGGAGCTCTTTCTCGGTGCCATTCGGGATGGCGGCCCCGACGCTCTCGGTCCCGGGCTCCAACAGCGAGCGCAACCCCGACTCCCCGCTCTCCGACTACAACAGCGGCTCGGCCCGCACCCATGCCGCCAGCCCCGAATGGGGTGAGGAGCGGTTCCGAGTAGACAGGAAGAAGCTGGAGGCACAGGGAGAGAGAGAAGAAAGGGGGCAGGGATGATTTTTAAAATGATTTTATAATATTTTTATTATTATTTTGGGCCGTGATCTGGTGCCCCCCTTGGCTCACGCCCCTAGGCCACGGCCTCGTTGTCCCTATGGGTAATCCGGGCCTGCCAGGGACCACTTTGACCAAGGACCACTCTCCAACATTAGTACCGAAAGGGTTATGAATCAGTTAGTGGTCAACCTTTTTTTTTACCAGAGACCACTTTGACCAAGGACTGATTCGACTAGGGACTAGTCTCCAAAATTAGTACCAAAAAAAGGGTTATGAATCAGGTTTTGGTCAATTTTAGTTTAAGTTTGTTTATTTGAGGTGCTGATTCAGAAAATTGCATTGGATAGACCACATCAGCTCTAGTTTCCGATACAGAACATATGCCACCCAGTGGTCACCATCTTCTTGCACCACGGAAATCCATATCTAATGATCTATAGCTGATGTGGTAGTAGCTATCTTTCGCAGGTAGTCAGCCTCTCCTCTCCCACCATCCTCGTTGCCTTGGGTTTCGTAAGACTAGTTGGTCTCGTCACCACATGGTTTCGAGGCAAAACAATGTAATAATTGTGAGGCTGCGGGCCATATTTTCATTCTTGCGGGCCATGTTTTCATTCTTGCGGGCCGCTGGTGGTCCGCGGGCCACAGGTTGGGAACCACTTCTTTAAATCCTGCCCTTGTCCATTGACGCAATCCTCTCTCTCATTTCAGGTGCTTCCTCATCTTTCCAAGATGTCCTGCTACACGCCATCCTGCTATATCCCTTCATGCAACACTACATCATGCTACCCATTCAACTCCTCCCTTGGCTATAGTGGCTATAGTGGCTTGGGTGGTGCCTATGGAGGTGGGTCATCCAATGTAATTGCTGAGGGATGCGCTGCCAAGCTCCCAAACACTGAAATCTGGGTTCAACCACAACCTGTGAATGTGGTGATGCCTGGTCCAATTGTCACCTATTGTGGTGCTCCAAAAGTGGGAGGAATGAGTCCTTGTGTTGGTGGATATTCTGGTTCGTCTGGTGGATATTCTGGTTTGTCTGGTGGATATTCTGGTTCCACCGGATATTGCAGACCCTGCTAAAGAAAGAAGGAGACTGCAGCACCTATTGGAACCCCTGGCAACGGATCAACGTGATGTATGGATTTAGGACTCATGATCTTGCAGATATCAGGAAAACCGAGCCTCCCTCATCCACCCCTGGATAAGCGGATGCTCATGTATCCTGACCTCCAGCGCCACCTCTTTGCTACGCTGCTTTCCAACACCCTCCTATGAGGCTCCATGTCTTCTAAGGACCTCCTGGACCAGATGTATGGAGAATCAAGGGACAGTTTGCCCACTGAATGTGGTCTCTGGCTATTCGGCCACCTTGTCACCATCTGTCAGCATTTCCAACAAGACCTCAACAACGGATAAATATGTGACAAAGCCTTTGCATATTTTCCCCATGGATTCACTTTGATTTGTAACTGCTGGCCTCAGAAAATCTTGGTTGTCCCCCCCCCCCCTTCTGCAATAAAGCTTTATTTCAGCAATCTGATGTAATCTCTGGTGTTTTCTCCTTTTGGTTATAAGAGGGGATGTAAAGATGTCGTGTTTAATCAGGGGGAGATGTTTTTGATTAAAAAAACCCCCCAATAAATCAAAACTGCTGCCACTAATATAAAGATAAGTGTAATATTTTATTTATTTATTTATTATTTCAATATCTATACCAGGGCTGTCCAACTTCTACCGGCCCAGGGGCCTGAATTCCGGTCACTGATGACCTGGGGGGCCGTAGGGTCTGCCCCTGGCTCCGCCCTCTCCCCGGCTCCCCTTATTTTTATTTAATATTAAATATATTTAATTCCATCCTCCCTTCTCCCCTTATTTTAATTTAATATTAAATATATTTAATTCCATCCTCCCCTCCCCCTTATTTTAATTTAATATTAAATATATTTAATTCCATCCTCCCTTCTCCCCTTATTTTATTTTAATCTTAAATATATTTAATTCCATCCTCTTCTCCCCTTATTTTAATTTAATATTAAATATATTTAATTCCATCCTCCCTCTCCCTTAATGTATCCCATCTCCTTATTTCATCTTTAAATATATTTAATTTTATATTTAATACATGAGGGGAGATGGGGGAGGGAATGAGGAGCCCCCTGAGGAGCCCCTGCTTCAGCCTACCTTTCCAAACGCGCAGGATCCAGAAGTACCCGGACGACGAGAGAGGCGACGACCGACTGAATCGAAGAAGGTCCTAATCGCGTCTGTGGGCCTCAGCAATCCAGTAGTAGAGTAGCCGAAGAGTATCGCGAGAATATGCAATCCCCACGGGATCTCGCTGTCAACGCCAGCGTGATCTCGCGTTGACAGTGAAATCCCATGTGGATTGCGTATTCTCGCGATACTTTCTCCGAACCCAGAAGTAGGTATTTTATTTATTTATTTTATTTTTCATTTTTTATTTTTTATTAAAAAGCTTAGGGGGCCGGAGGGAAGGGCTGGGGGGCTGTATACGGCCCCCGGGCCGCCAGTTGGACAACCCTGTTCTATACCACCCTTCCCGAGAAGGCTCAGGGTGGTTTACAGCAACAACCAACACAATCACAGTAAAATATTAAAACATAAAAACAGGTTTAGACCAGAGTGGACTATGCAGCATTTAAAGGTTAAACGCCTATCGAAAAAGGTCGGTCTTGTAGGCTCTCCTGAAGGCCTGCAGATCAGTTATTGATCGGGTCTCCTCAGGAAGGGCGTTCCAGAGAACAGGCGCTACTGCAGGCCCGGATTAACCCCTTTTGGCACCCTAGGCCACACTTTGGAATTACGCCCCCAAACCAACCGCTACCGCACCCCCCACCTCTTCCTCCTCGTGGCGCTGCGTGCCCTCCTTCTTGACTCAAGGAGGGAGGGTGCGAGGAGGAGGAGGTGGGGGGAACCCCCGCCCCCAGGGCCACTGCTGGGCATGCGCAGCAGGAGGTCATGGGTGCCTCTGCCTCCTCCGCCATGTTCCTGGGTGCCGCACATGCCCGGCAGCGGCCCCAGGGGCTTCCCTCCGCCTCCTCCTCCTCGCGCCCTCCTTCCTTGACAAGGGGGCAGGGGTGATGGCGAGGGGGGTGCCATTCCCTCCTCCCCATCCCCCTGGCAGCACTCTCCCCCCACCCTCCCCCAAGAGAGAGAGAGAGAGAGAGAGTCATCGGCATGCCGCGCGTCGCGGCTTTGTTTCAACATATTATTTTTTGGTACGTGTGAACTGCGCCCCCTTTGGCTTGCACCCCTAGGCCATGGCCTAGGGTGGCCTTATGCGTAATCCAGGCCTGCACTACTGCAGAAAAAGCGCACTGCCGCGTCGATGATAAGCGGCAGACCTTGAGAGATGGAACCTCCAATAGATTTCGATCCATGGACCGTAGTGGCCTCTGGGGAATGTGCGGGGAAAGACGGTCCTTCAGGTACACTGGCCCCAGACCATGCAAGTCCTTAAAGGTTAGCACCATCGCTTTGACGGCAATCCGCCACTCAATCGGGAGCCAGTGCAAACGCTGCAAGACTGGCGTGATGTCAAAATAGAACAGAAGCAAAGGGGATATATAGAAATCACAATATTTATATATCAATACCAGGAAAACAAGTTCCTATGCAGTGGTAGCAACAGTATAAAGTACAATTCAAAGTACAAATCACACAATCATGTTACATATAGAGGAAAATGCCTCATAATACAAATAATACAAAGATATACAGTGCGGGCTGCAGGCTCGCATATGGTGTGTGGAGACGTCGAAGATGGGAGAAGCAGAGCGATCACGTCATCAGAGTCGGACACGGACCCGGACGCCGTCCCAAAATCATAGAGGTATAACAGATAGAGCGAATATCCCAGGTCCCAGAGACCAAATAATATAATGGCAAAATACACAGGGGAGGTCGTCCAATGGTCAACAAATTAAAGGTTAGATAAGCGCCTTCATTTCGCCCCGAAAGGGGCTTCTTCAGGACCAGGGGTGTGGCCAATGTTAAGTCTCGGGGCGAAACGAAGGCGCTTATCTAACCTTTAATTCGTTGACCATTGACGACCTCCCTGTGTATTTTGCCATTATATTATTTGGTCTCTGGGACCTGGGATATTCATTCTATCTGTTATACCTCTATTATTTTGGGACGGCGTCCGGGTCTGTGTCCGCCTCTGATGACGTGAGCGCTCTGCTCCTCCCATCTTCGACATCTCCGCACACCATATGCAAGCCTGCAGCCCGCACTGTATATCTTTGTATTATTTGTATTATGAGGCATTTTCTTCTATATGTAACATGATTGTGTGATTTGTACTTTGAATTGTACTTTATACTGTTGCTAACACTGCATAGGAACTTGTTTTCCTGGTATTGATATATAAATATTGTGATTTCTATATATCCCCTTTGCTTCTGTTCTATTTTGACTGTGTTTGTGGCACGCCCCTTTCATTGAGACTGGCGTGATGTGGCACGATAGTGTCACTCCAGCCAGAAGTCGAGCCGCAGCGTTTTGCACCAGCTTAAGTTTCCAGATTACTGACAAAGGAAGGCCAATGTAAAGGGCGTTACAGTAGTCCATCTTCAGCGTTGAGTATTTATGTCACAGCGGATAGGCAACAGAAATATAGAAGTTTAATTCCCCATCGGCCCAAAAACTCCAGTCTCTGTTCGAGTGAATAATGAAACTCTCATTCAATTCACAAGGTAAATATATAACTTTGTATTGAATTGTATTTAACAATAACTGGCAAAACATCAAAAAACAACAGCCATCACAGCTACCTTTCTAAACATCCTTTCCTCACAAATATTAAATCCCAACTGTTACTTTGTAACTGACATTCCTCAAGGTTCCATTTAGCAGTCTTGAGACAGCGCCATCTGGTGTCAAACATGTCACACTGCAGGTCATCTCAAACTGCGAAAATATATCTTGTGCTGACTCATGAATTGCTATTCAAAATGCAATAATCTGAAAGTCCAGTCTTGAGATGACCGTGGCCTGGATTACAGTAGCCAGGTCGTCATCAGAGAGGTAGGGCGCCAGCCGCCTTGTCTGGTGCAGATGGAAAAACGCTGCTCTGCTCACGGCGGAAACCTGAACCTCCATCGACAGCAGAGGGTCCAGTTGGACCCCCAGGCTTTTAACCAAGGGCGACGGGGTAACCATCCCGCCGTCCATGATTTACTTGAGGATTTAAAACTGCACTGAGCTGGAACGCTTTCCTGGCCGAAACACCTTTGAGAACGCACTGGCTCCCACCCCAGTTATTAACAAAAGAAGCCCTTTGGCTCACTGGAGGAAAACTACAATGATTTCTTCTTCAAATAAGGTTTGCTGCCACCTTTGGACTCTGTGTAGTGGCACATGAATTTAGGGTGGCCTTGCCCTGGAGGGCTGAGACCCTAAGTTCCTCTAAAGCGAGGGTTCTTGACAGAAAACCTTGGCGAGCGGTCCAAAGTGCTAAGAAAATCCCCTAGGTCCCCACAAGAGTATCTCACCAAGGTCCGGAAGTGTGCCAACGAGAGAGTTTTATTTATTTATTTATTTATTTATTTATTTATAACTTTTGTACCCCAACTTTCTCACCTCTATCGAAGGACTCAGACTGCCACAACAGCACAAATTCAATGCTATACAATTTAAAAACAACTAGAACAACATATTAAAATACATAAAAACCCAGCATAAAACCACATCGACACTAAAACAATTCCACTCAGTCTGTAAACCTGGTCATATATTAAGATAATAGCCAATCTCAGCCTATTCTGGGAAGGCTTGGTTCCATATCCAAGTCCTCACCAGCCTCCAAAAGGACAACAGAGAGGGGGCATGTGGTAGAGAGTTCCACAGCTGAGGGGCCACCACAGAGAAGGCCCTGTCTCCCGTCCCCACCAGCCGTGCTTGCGAAGCTGGTGGGACCGTGAGCAGGGCCTCTCCGGAGGATCTTAATGTTCTAGATGGTTCATAGGGGAGAATCCATTCGGACAGATAAACTGGGCCAGAACCGTATAGGGTTTTGTAGGTTAAAACCAGCACTTTGAATTGTGCGCCGAAGCTAATTGGCAGCCAGTGGAGCTGGCGCAGCAAGGGAGTTGTATTCTCCCTATGCCCCGCTCCTGTTAGTAACTTGGCTGCCGAACGTTGGACTAATTGCAGCTTCCGAGCAGTCTTCAGAGGCAACCCCACGTAGAGAGCGTTGCAGTAGTCTATTCGGGATGTAACCAGAGCGTGGACCACTGTGGCCAAGTCAGACTTCCCAAGGTACGGGCACAGCTGGCGCACAAGCTTTAACTGTGCAAAAGCTCTCCCGGCCACCACCGAGACCTGGGGTTCCAGGCTCAGCGATGAATCCAGGATCACTCCCAAGCTGCGAACCTGCGCCTTCAGAGGGAGTGTAACCCCGTCAAGCACAGGCTGTAACCCTACGCACTGTTTGGCCTTACGACTGACCAGGAGGGCCTCTGTCTTGTCTGGATTAAGTTTCAATTTGTTCGCCCTCATCCAGTCTGTTACAGCGGCCAAGCACCAGTTCAGGTCTATCCCAGCTGAGAAAGGATGACAGCTGCAAGTTCCTGATGTCGCAAGGCTGACATAAGTTTATTTCAAAGTTACAATGTTGAAATAATGTTACAGAGCAGTCAGATTCAAACCCCCCGCCCGCCCCAATCGGCTGTGCATCTGAGCCAATGGGAAGAGGGAGAGAGGGAAATGAAATGGAACAATGTCGCCCCCTTGGGCCCCTTGGCACTTGACCTCCCCGGACAACAGACAAGACAGCTAAGGTACAACAAGCTTTATTGATTAATAGGTAGCAAGGTGAGTATATAGTCCAGGAAGCCTTCAATGCAGCCTCCGGTTCGCAGCAAATACTGGAATCAGCAAGGCTTGAGAATCCACAACAGTGGGATCTCAAGCGGAGTAAGTTCAGGAACAATTGCAGAGATGCGATAGATAGTCTCTGAGCCCCCAGCCGGCGCAAGAAGGCTGGGCGGCTGCGGTACTGCAGGCAGGAACAAAGCAAAAGTATCACAGCTTCTCCACAGGGTTCGACGATGAACTGGAACAAGGCTTGATGCGTGAACGAGGCAGCCGAAGAAGGCTGGCTGGCAGGGTCTTAGTAGCTGGCCGAAAGGCCCGGTTCACAATAGCATCATGGCAATAGCGGTCGTTGGTACGAGATGCTGCCAAGCAGGATCTCACAGCTTTTATAGGATTTCTGCCAGCAGGGCCCAGTGCGTCGAACATCAAGTTGGATGATGGATGGGCCCCGGGTTGTTTTGAGAACCTCAGTCTTGAATAATGTGGAGCCTCGTTAGTGCGAACCACCTGGGCTGGGGAGTAGCGCTTACTGCTCCGAGTACCCGCTTCTGCTATCAGCCTGGTGGGCTCTGCTTGGCCTTGACATGCCTTTAGCATGGCATGTTTCTTGGGAGGCACAGGAAAGCAGCAAAGAGGCCCACTGCAAGAGCCGGGAGTTAACCCAGTGGTGCTGGAAAGTTTCTTAGAGTCAAACGGGCAGAATGCAGCCCATAGGAAAGATGCCGTCTGAGGCATCTGAGGTTGTTGGGGTGCAACAAACAATAAAGTCAGGGTTTTTGGAGATGTGATTAAGATGTGTAAATTTATTTATTATTATTTATTTATTTAAAACTTGTCTACCCTGGCCTTCTCACCTCCGAAGAAGGACTCAGACCGGCAAACAGCAAGTATTCAATGCTAACATTTAAAATCTAAACACCATAAATTTACAATAAAAATTATCCACTACAAATACAATAAATACATTTAAAAAGCCTTTCGCCAAAGTAAAATCGAGTCCAACTCAATCCGTATATTCGGTTCGTATCAAGTGGTTAGCGACTTTAGTCGATTCGCGATCTCTTCCTTCATTCTGTGAAGGCCTCATTGCACAACCACGTTTTCACCCGTTTCCTAAAAGCCAGGAGGGAGGGGGGATCTAATTTCATTTGGGAGGGAACTCCACAGCCGGGGGGGCACCACAGAAAAGGCCCTGTCCCTCGTCCCCACCAGACGTGCCTGCGAAGGTGGTGGGACCAAGAGCAGGGCCTCTCCAGATGATCTTAGCACTCTTGATGGTTCATAGGGGAGAATACGTTCGGACAGGTAAACTGGGCCAGAACCGTATAGGGTTTTGTAGGTCAACACCAGCACTTTGAATTGTGCTTGGAAGCTAATTGGCAGCCAGTGGAGCTGGCGCAACAGGGGAGTTGTGCGCTCCCTGTACCCCGCTCCTGTTAGTAAATGAATGTCTGGAAGGCGAACGAGAACTCAAAGCATTCTCAAGTTGGCCAATTCTATGGTGTGGTGTGAAAATAAACATTTTAGACATGGTCCAGGATCTGCGTCTTCCTGCCTTGGCAAACACAGATTACCTTGGTCTTTTGTGAGTTTCAGGAAGGTGGAAGGTGACAAGGGGGAAACTATGACCATATATGGGGTTCTGATGCCCATATGGACGGCCCTTTTGTGTAAGGTTTGTTTACTATCCAACTATCTATGATCTGTTAGCACAGTGTTTCCCAACCTTTTTTGAGCACACTTTTTACATTGACCAAATCCTGGGGCACACCACCAACCAAAATGACACAAAATGACACTCTAACACAGTAATACATATAGTTAATATGTTTCGAAATGTATTTATACACTCAGTGTGAAACATGGGCCTCTTTCGATGAACACAACATAGATATCCTGGCAGGAATGGAAGGAAGACACAAACTTCCCACATAGAACTCCCATAACCAAAATAAAATACTATAAGAGTTTGGTGGGCATTGACCTTGGATTTTGAATTTGTAGTTCACCTATATCCAGAGAGCACTGTGGACTGAAACAATGTTGGATCAGGACCAAACTTGGCATGAATACTCAATATGCCCAAATGTGAACGCAGATGGAGTTCAGGGGAAATAGACCTTGACATTTGGGAGTTTCTGGGATTTATAGTTCCCCTACAATCAAAGAGCATTCTGAACCCCACCAATGATAGAACTGGGCCAAACTTCCCACATAGAAAACCCAGGAGGCAAGAGGAGGTCTCTACTTGGGGAAAGGGAGACGGGCCTTCCCAATGCATGGAGAGGGAGAGATCAAGTAGACAACGGGTGGGGAGGGGGCCTTTATCGAGGTAGGTTTCTTAGGGTTTTTAAACTTCAACACACTAGACTCTCCCCCCTCCCTTCCTGGAGGTTCCAATTTCCCACGGCACACCTGATGATCGCTCACGGCACACTAGTGTGCCCCGGCACACTGGTTGGGAAACACTGTCTTAGCAGACGAAAACTCAGAAACTAATTAAATCACAGATTTGGTAGAAAGATCCAGTTTGGGTTTGGGGGAAAGGCCCCATAAAGGCTGGCTTTTCACCTTATTGTCATGCAAGAGGAACTGGAAGGTTTCATGACGAGTCATACAGTTTGGTTAACATTGCGGCTAGCTAATTCCCAGAGGGTGTGAATTTAGCTGGTTAATACTTTAAAGGGAAAAATGGGAAAGGGAAAACATGCAAGGAAAATACATAGACATTTTGGGGAAAAGGAATGTCATCTCACATTTATCCAATATTCACCTGAAAGAAATTACATAAAGCATGTTTAAGTTCACAAGAAAAAGAGTCTGTGGGTTTGAAGGAAAAAGGTAGCTTTTGAAAAGCCAATGTATGTATGGTAAAGGTTCATAGGCTTTCACCCCGTTTTGATTGGAAATCAAGGTCTGTGAAAGGGTTCAATATAGTTGCAGGAAAAAGTTCAATGTTCTGTTGCCTCAGGAGAGTCCTTGGTACTTGGAAAACTATAGATCTCAAACTGTCCTTGGAAACTGTCGTGGTGGGTTCTGGCAATCTGGTCTGCTGGCATCATGACACCCCTAGGGAGTCCATATAGCAAGCTCATGGAACGCAGACTTCTTGGGGACCCAACGCCCTTCTTTCGGGCCACACAGAATCGGCTGCTGGGCTGCATCCGGCCCGCAGGCCATAGGTTGCCCACCCCTGCTTTAAACAGTACAGTTCTTTCTCAGCTATCCAACAGTTTACTCACAGGAACTTTCTCTCTGCCTAATAAACTTTGCCACTGCTACAGATAGTCAAAACTTTGGATCTGTCTAAACTAGAAATCTACTCCCTATCTATCCTGATAACTGTAGATTCCTATTCGCCAGCTATCCCTGCTAACCACTAGGCATGGTTTAGAACCCAAAAATAGGGAATCGAAAATCTAATGGGGGATTTTTTTATTAGTAATAGAAAGACTTACAAAAATTTTTCCAAAATTTTCTAAAATGAAATGTAATTACTAACGAAATTCGTTAGTAGTTCGTATGCCAGCACATGCGCATTCCAGATGGTTTTGGCCTACAACTCCCAGAAATCCTAACAGCTGGTAAATTGGCTGGGATTTCTGGGAGTTGTAGGCCAAAACTTGAATAAATCACACTGAATTCTAGATGGGACTCTCCAAATAGGAAGGAGGGAGGAGGGAGGGAGGGGTATTCTATTCTTGGAAGCAGCAAAAAAAAAAGGAGGAGGCCCCCTCACTCCCTCGCTGCCTCTCTCTCCCCGATCCTGAGGGAGCGAGGGCCCAAGTTTGCCCAGGCTGAGAGGAAAAGGAAGAGGCCTGAGGCTGTGAGGAATGGTGGGAGTTGAAGTCCAAAACACCTGGAGGGCTGAAGTTGGCCCGTCATGAAGCCTCTTCAAGGCTTTAGATCCTGGCAGGCAGAAGGGGCAGGGAGAGCCGTCCACTCCTCCTGCCCTGCCAGGATCTAAAGCGCATCAAGGCTTGGCACGCTTTAGATCCTGTGAGAAACCAACCTAATGTATAATAGAATGAATGCTAACTTATAGAGTAAGTGCCTAAATATTATAAGTAATCCAACTGGTCATATACCTACATTCCATGCACATGCAATAATACAGCAGTAATAACAATGGGTATAAGAAGAGGTAAAATTCAAACCGAAGTACTCTGACTGTGGTCCCTCCTCAAGCGGTGCAACGGGCTCTTCTCTATGAGCCGGGAAAAGCCAAAACCCGGGCACAGCGTTTGCTGCCTGGGTGCACACACATACATATTCTTTGGGGGGGGGAATTTGCTGCAGAATCCGGGCTCATAGAGAAGATTCTGCAGCAAATCCCCCAAAAGAATATGTATGTGTGTGCACCAGGCAGCAAACGCTGTGCCCGGGTTTTGGCTTTTCCGGCTCAGAGAGAAGAGCCTTTGCAGTTTGCACCCTTGAGGAGGGACCACAGTCAGAATACTTCGGTTTGAATTTTACCTCTTCTTATACCCATTGTTATTACTGCTGTATTATTGCATGTGCATGGAATGTAGGTATGACCAGTTGGATTACTTATAATATTAGGCACTTACAGTAGCATTCATTCTATTATACATTAGGTTGGTTTCTCACCCCAATACTCTTTGATGCTTTAGATCCTGGCAGGCAGGAGAGGCAGGAAGCCTGGAAAAATGTAAACAGAGAGGTTTACTCAGAAGTAAATCCACAAAGGAGGGCACTTCATCCAAAGTGCCCTCCTTTGCAGATTTACTTCTGAGTAAACCTCTCTGTTTACATTTTTTCCAGGCTTTCAGCCGAAAGAAGGAGCGAGTTTAGGGCTTGCCTTGCCATAATACTTATTGGCAAGGGAGGCGGGAGGGTGGTGAGAGAGAAGGAGGGTGCCCCCAATTACGACATAATAACAACACTTAAGAAAATCCTGGCCCCCCGAAGTTCGAAAAAGAAAGTCCACTTCCTGGTTGGCGTTCCAGGTGCGGAAATACTCAAAAGTAGCATTTCTTACGAATTTCTTCCGAATCATTTCATTTTCATAACTTTTTTCTCATGCCTGCTAACCACCTGTATAGTTTCAGGCCTCTTCTTACCTAACTCACTAACCCTGACCCTTCTCTTCTTCCCAAACTCAATCTGCTACTCTCTTCTTCAACACCCAAACTCCTACTGCTGTCAGATTTCAAAACGCCTCCTCTTGAGAACATTTTTTCCTTTTACCAAGTTAGGCTCCGCCCCTTTTCTACCAGCCAATCCTAATTTCCTCATTTCCCTCCAGGCCGCAATTAGCCATCCACCCCTATTGGAAATGGAAACCTAAAATAGATGGCACCATTACATCCCATCTAAAATGGCTGCCGGGGTTTTTGGGCCTAGCTGTTCAGGCTTCTACCAGCCTTCCAAGTAGGGGTTCACTACAAGGGACATGGACAGGGATGATGTTCCGTCTCCTACACATGTGTCTTCGATTCTACATAGGCGTTACCTTGCTTAGCTAAAACTGATAGAATAAGTCAGTGGTTCCCAACCTTCCTAACCCCAATCCTAACGCTAACTCCTAAATATAGTTCCTCATGTTGTGGTGACCCCCAATCATAACATTATTTTTGTTGCTACTTCCTAACTGTAATTTTGGTACTGTCATGAATCAAAATGTAAATATCCAATATATTCATTCACTGGACCTAGTTTGGCACAAATACCCGATATGCCCAAAGTTGAACACTGGTGGGGTTGGAGGGGGGTTGATTTTGTCATTTGGGAGTTGTAGTTGTTGGGATTTATAGTTCGCCAACAATTAAAGAGCATTTTGAACTCCACCAATGATGGAATTGAACCAATGTTGGCACACAGAACTCCCATGACCAAGAGAAAATACTATAAGAGTTTGGTGGGTACTGACTTTGGGTTTTGGAGTTGTAGTTCACCTACATCCAGAGAACACTGTGGATTCAAACAATGAAGAATCTGGACCAGACTTGGCATGAATATCCCATATACCCAAATATGAACACAGACAGAGTTTGGGGGAAATAGACCTTGACATTTGGGAGTTGTAGTTACTGGGATTTATAGTTAACTTATAATCAAAGAGATTTCCGAACCCCACCAATGGTGGAATCAGGGGAGGTCTTTCCATTAGGTGAACTACGCAACCACGTAGGGCGCCATTTTGGAGGCGTCAGCGTGGGGCGCCATCGTGGGGCGCCGCGCCGCCGTATCTCCGTGCTGCTGCCGCGCTGCGCCTACAGGCGCTTATGGGCATGCGCGGAGGTTTTGCGCACATGCCCAGTCCCTACGGAGCTCCACTTGAACTCCGTAGGCACTGCACATTCGTGCGAAAATCTCAGCGCACATGCGCTGTGTCTACAGAGCTCAAGTAAACTCCATAGGCACAGCGCATGCGCGCGGATGTTTTGCGCGCATGCCCTGTGCCTACGGAGCTCCACCTGAGCTCCGTAGACACAGCGCATGCGTGCGAAAATCTCCGTGCACATGCGCTGTGTCTACAGAGCTTAAGTGAACTCCGTAGGCACAGCGCATGCACGCAGAGATTTTTGCACGCATGTGTTGTGTCTACAGAGCTCAAGTGGAACTCCGTAGGCACTGGGCATGCGCGCAAAACCTCTGCGCATGCCCAGAAGTGCCTATAGGTGCAGTGCGGCAGCAGCACGGAGATACGGGCGGCGGGCTCGCGAGCCGCGGGGCGGGGCGCCAAAATAATGTTTGTTTACCCCCCGGGAGAGCTCGGACCGCCCCTGGATGGAATTGAAACAAACTTGGCACACAGGACTCCCGTGCCCAACAGAAAACACTAGAAGCGTTTGGTGGGCATTGATCTTGAGTTTGGGAGTTGTAGTTCTCCTACATCCAGAGAACACTGCGGATGTATAATTCGCCTGCTATCAAAGAGCATTCTGAACTCCACCAATGATAGAATTGGGCCAAACTTCTCACACAGAACCCACACAAACAACAGAATAAATAAAAATACTGTGTTTTCTGAAGGTCTTCGGTGACCCATCTGACACCGCCTCACGACCCGCCCAGGGGTCCCGACCCTTTGGTTGAGAAATGCTGGAATAGATGTACTATAATGGCAACTTACCAACTCATATATACATACATACATACATACACACACACACACACACACACATACTCTATGATTCTGTGATGTGATAAACAGAGGTAAGGATCAGCCTTCATTTGATGGTCTGGCAGCTTATGTTCCTCCTTCCAAAGAGGGGTCATTCCTACCTCTTCCTTGGGACCTTCTCACACAAACGTAACAAATCAGGACCTGTCCATTAATTAAAACTTGCTGACGATGCCTTTTGACATCCAAAGGGACTTAATAATATTTACAAACCAGGCCTGTAATCTTCCCAAAAGGAAGGCTGTCTTTTCATTTGGATTTGCAAAGCTGAAAATTAATGCCTCCCTTGAAAATTAAAGGGAGGGGGGCATATCCCTGTTGCCCAGTCAGGTGGAAGAGGGATCCTCAAAGAGGGCAGGGGGCTGACTCGACAAACCCTGGACTGTATATAAGGAGTCCCAAGTCAAGGCTCTTCCAACAGCTCCTCTCAGCTTCTTCCCAGCAGTCGTCGTCTGAGAACTTGGTAAGTGAGCGTCCACAAGTGTCTTACCGATGCTTCCTGGGTTTGACCTTAGGTGAATCCCATACTCTCTCCTTCTCTTGTTTTTTTGTCTTCTCTCCTTAACCTAACCTGTATGTTTCAAATATTTTCTGGTTTTTTTTCTCCAGAATCTATTAAGGATTTAGACTCTTCCAATCTCTGAACTGGAAGTCTGAAAACTTATAAGTCAGGCTGAAGTTTTCAGACTTCCCGTTAAGAGACTGGAGGAGTCTAAATCTTTCATAGATTCTGAAAAAACAAACAAAAAACCAGAAAATATTTGAAACATACAGAATGGTGCTAAAGTACTTACAAAACTAAAGTTCTGGTGGTGAACACTAGGTGGCGCTGGTGCTTTGCTTCTACAGTGTTGCTAAAGTTCTGGTGGTGAACACTAGGTGGTGCTGGTGCTTTGCTTCTACAGTGTTGCTAAAGTTCTGGTGGTGAACACTAGGTAGCGCTGGTGCTTTGCTTCTACAGTGTTGCTAAAGTTCTGGTGGTGAACACTAGGTGGCGCTGGTGCTTTGCTTCAACAGCATTGCTAAAGTTCTGGTGGTGAACACTAGGTGGCGCTGGTGCTTTGCTTCTACAGTGTTGCTAAAGTTCTGGTGGTGAACACTAGGTGGTGCTTTGCTTCTACAGTTTTGCTAAAGTTCTGGTGGCGAACACTAGGTGGCGCTGGTGCTTTGCTTCTACAGTGTTGCTAAAGTTCTGGTGGTGAACACTAGGTGGCGCTGGTGCTTTGCTTCTACAGCGTTGCTAAAGTTCTGGTGGTGAACACTAGGTGGCGCTGGTGCTTTGCTTCTACAGCGTTGCTAAAGTTCTGGTGGTGAACACTAGGTGGCGCTGGTGCTTTGCTTCTACAGCGTTGCTAAAGTTCTGGTGGTGAACACTAGGTGGCGCTGGTGCTTTGCTTCTACAGCGTTGCTAAAGTTCTGGTAGTGAACACTAGGTGGCGCTGGTGCTTTGCTTCTACAGTGTTGCTAAAATTCTGGTGGTGAACACTAGGTGGTGCTGGTGCTTTGCTTCTACAGTGTTGCTAAAGTTCTGGTGGTGAACACTAGGTGGCGCTGGTGCTTTGCTTCTACAGGGTTGCTAAAGTTCTGGTGGTGAACACTAGGTGGAGCTGGTGCTTTGCTTCTACAGCATTGCTAAAGTGGTCTGTGGTGAACACTAGGTGGCGCTGGTGCTTTGCTTCTACAGTGTTGCTAAAGTTCTGGTGGTGAACACTAGGTGGCGCTGGTGCTTTGCTTCTACAGTGTTGCTAAAGTTCTGGTGGTGAACACTAGGTGGCGCTGGTGCTTTGCTTCTACACCGTTGCTAAAGTTCTGGTGGTGAACACTAGGTGGCGCTGGTGCTTTGCTTCTACAGTGTTGCTAAAGTTCTGGTGGTGAACACTAGGTGGCGCTGGTGCTTTGCTTCTACAGTGTTGCTAAAGTTCTGGTGGTGAACACTAGGTGGTGCTGGTGCTTTGCTTCTACAGTGTTGCTAAAGTTCTGGTGGTGAACACTAGGTGGCGCTGGTGCTTTGCTTCTACAGAAACATATCTCCATCATCAGTGGAGTAGCTTTTTACCATCTTCGGCAGGCGAGGAAGCTGGCCCCCTACCTGTCCCGCCATGACTTAGCCACAGTGGTCCAAGCCACGGTCATCTCAAGATTGGACTACTGTAATGCTCTCTACATTGGTCTTCCCTTGTCAGTGATCTGGAAGCTGAACCCGGTGCAGAACGTGGCAGCTCGGCTGCTGGCAGGTCTACCATCTTCCTGCCATGTCATGCCTGTCCTGCGCGAACTGCACTAGCTTCCAATCAAGCACCGGATCACCGTCTGGGGCCAGGGTACTTAAGGGACTGTCTCTCCCTATATTGTCCCACAAGACCACTGCGTTCAGAGTCTTTCAACCTTCTTGTGGTTCCGAGTGTCAAAACACTCCACTTGACCTCAACACGGAGAAGAACCTTTAGCACAATCGCTCTAATTCGTTGGAATGCTCTTCCCCACGAGGTCCGCGCACTGTCCAACTTGCTAGCCTTCAGGAAGGCCTGCAAAACTCTTCTATTTGGGCAGGCATTTGGTTAACAACTTTAGCCCTAAGCCCGGGAGTACTTGTTGGGTGTTATTGTTATGTCCTACTGGATGATTTTAATCCTGGTGTAATTCTGATGTTTTTAATTGTTTTTAACTTATTTATTGTGCTTGTATTTTATTGTGTTTTATGATATGTGAGTCGCCCCGAGCCAGTCGGGAGGGGCGACGAATAAATCGAAATGAATAAACAAATAAATAATTGTAAGGCTGCGGGCCATATTTTCATTCTTGCGGGCCATATTTTGAGCTTGCGGGCCGTAATTTCACTCTTGCGGGTCACTGGTAGTCCACGGACCACAGGTTGGGAACCACTGCTTTAAATCCTGCCCTTTTCCATTGACGCGATCCTCTCTCTCATTTCAGGTGCTTCCTCATCTTTCCAAGATGTCCTGCTACACGCCATCCTGCTATATCCCTTCATGCAACACTACACCATGCTACCCATTCAACTCTTATAGCTCCCTTGGCTATAGTGGCTATAGTGGCTTGGGTGGTGCCTATGGAGGAGGGTCCTCCAATGTAATTGCTGAGGGATGCGCTGCCAAGCTCCCAAACACTGAAATCTGGGTTCAACCACAACCTGTGAATGTGATGGTGCCTGGTCCAATTGTCAACTATTGCGGTACTCCAAAAGTGGGAGGAATGAGTCCTTGTGTTGGTGGATATTCTGGTTTGTCTGGTGGATATTCTGGTTTGTCTGGTGGATATTCTGGTTCCACCGGATATTGCAGACCCTGCTAAAGAAAGATGGAGACTGCAGCACCCATTGGAACCCCTGGCAACGGATCAACGTGATGTATGGATTTAGGACTCATGATCTTGCAGATATCTGGAAAACCGAGCCTCCCTCATCCACCCCTGGATAAGCTGATGCTCATGTATCCTGACCTCCAGCGCCACCTCTTTGCTACGCTCTCCTATGAGGCTCCATGTCTTCCAAGGACCTCCTGGACCAACTGTATGGAGAATCAAGGGACAGTTTTCCCACTGAATGTGGTCTCTGGTTAGTCGGCCACCTTGTCACCATCTGTTGTCATTTCCAACAAGACCTCAACGACGGATAAATATGTGACAAAGCCTTTGCCTATTTCCCCCATGGATTCACTTTGTTTTGTAACTGCTGGCCTCAGAAAATCTTGGCTGTCCCTCTTTTCTGCAATAAAGCTTTATTTCAGCAATCTGATGTAATCTCTGGTGTTTTCTCCTTTTGCTTATAAGAGGGATGTAAAGATGTCGTGAGAGCATTTTTTTCTTTTACCAAGTTAGGCTCCGCCCCTTCTCTACCAGCCAATCCTACTTTCCTCATTTCCCTCCAGGCCGCACTTAGCCATGCCCCCTATTGGAAATGGGAACCTAAAATGGGTGCCACCATTACATCCCATCTAAAATGGCTGCCGGGGTTTTTGGGCCTAGCTTTTCAGGCTTCTACCAGCCTTCCAGGTAGGGGTTCACTACAAGGGACATGGACAGGGATGATGTTCCCTCTCCTACACATGTGTCTTCGATTCTACATAGGCGTTGCCTTGCTTAGCTAAAACTGATGGAATAAATCAGTGGTTCCCAACCTTCCTAACCCCAATCCTAACGCTAGCCCCTCAATATAGTTCCTCGTGTTGTAGTAACCACCAACCATAACATTATTTTTGTTGCTACTTCCTAACTGTAATTTTGGTACTGTCATGAATCATAATGTAAATATCCAATATATTCATTCACTGGACCAAGTTTGGCACAAATACCCGATACACTCAAAGTTGAACACTGGTGGGGTTGGAGGGGGGTTGATTTTGTCATTTGGGAGTTGTAGTTGTTGGGATTTATAGTTCACCGACAATCAAAGAGCATTCTGAACTCCACCAATGATGGAATTGAACCAATCTTGGCACACAGAACTACTGGAAGGGTATGGCAGGCATTGACCTTGGGTTTTGGAGTTGTAGTTCACCTACATCCAGAGAACACTGTGGACTCAGACAATGAAGAATCTGGACCAAACTTGGCATGAATACTCCATATGCCCAAATATGAACACAGATGGAGTTTGGGAGAAATAGACTTTGACATTTGGGAGTCTTTCTGTTGCTGTGGCCAACCTTCCCTCCCTCTTTCTCTCCTTCCCTCCCTCTTTCCTTCCTGCCCTCTTTTTCTTTACCTTCTTCTTTCCCTTTTTCTTTCTACCTTATCTACCTGTTTCTTTCCTCCCTTTCTTTGCTCTTTGGTTCCATTCTTCCTTTCCTTCCTTCCTTCTTTCCTTCCTTCCTTCCTTCCTTCCTTCCTTCCTTCCTTCCTTCCCCCTCCCTCCCTCCCTCCCTCCCTCCCTCCTCCTTCCTTCCTTCCTTCCTTCCTTCCTTCCTTCCTTCCTTATTGATGCATAAGAACACACAGAGAGACTGACAGCTGTTGAGCAAGACCTTCGTGTGTGTCTTTCTGCCATTCCTGCCAGGATATCTATGCTGTGTTCATCGAAACAGACCCAGGTTTCGCATTGAGTGTATAAATACATTTAAAAACATATTAACTATATGTATTACTGTGTTAGTGTAGCAACTCAGCCCTCATCTCAGCCGGGGGGCAGGAGGCCAATCTGCCCCCACCCCCGCCTGGACAACAGGTTGCGGCTCCAGGGGTTCCGTTGGCTTTAGACCCTGATGGAGGGGAGGAAGGGCCTGCATCACCAACAGAAAGCTTGCTTTGGGATGACACCTGGCCGGAGGCCTATTCTGATGACGAGGCTTCTCCTGATTCCGGATCAGATACGGAATATGAAAGACCGGGAGGTTTCGGTTCACAGGAACGGGTGTTTACGCCAGATGTTGAGGAGGACATGGAAGCCGAGGCCGAACCAGTTTCCCAGGAAGATAACGGCGCAGATGGCGTCATTCCTGAGCGAAGATTCGACCGAAGGGGAGTATTGAGGCTACACGGAGAGATTGGAAGCGAGGCCTGGAAAGGCGCTGGCCCCACAAAGGAGGGAATTAAGTAGGCACTTCGTGGGAAACTTCCTCAGTTTGCTGGCCACGTCGGAGCTGGAGAGACGTAGCAGCTGGCTGTCCTCCTGGAAGCTATAGACTGGCTTGCCTTGCCAAGTACTGCCTTGAAACCTTGTTGATTCCATGAACTTTGGATTAACCTTGCTTACCACGGACTCTATTGCCTTACTTGATTCGCTTTGTTTTTATGGACCTTGCTTTGATCCTTGCTTTTGAAATACTTTTTGAACATCGATTGCTTTTTTACTTTGGACTAATTGATCTTTACTTTTTGGACATTTTATCTTCTTCACCTGCTACTAATTGGTGCTTAATAAATAGTTAATTGACATCGTCTGTGTGTGTGTGATTACGGGGTGGAGACAGGGCCTGCGTTGTGACAGAGTGTCATTTTGGTTAGTGGTGTGCCCCAGGATTTTGTAAATGTAAAAAATGTGCCGTGGCTCAAAAAAGGTTGGAAAACACTGGTCTAAGTGACCTGAAATGTCCCTTTATGTCTACCAGTCCTGATCCCTCTGTACTAAATATGATAAATCTAGGGACGTTTCTGTACTTTTTCTTCCTATGAGTCCTCTTTCAATTTTACAAAATGTAGCTAGGTTAGATCATCACTATCAGTATCTTAGAATGGAGTGCCTACAGTAAAGCCATAGTTGTGTTTGCTTCGTAAATCAAGCTCTCAAAATGCTGCCTGTACTCCAACTGGTTATGGGCCCAGGACATTACTGCTGTTGAAATTTTTTACCTCCTTTTCATTCTGCCCTCTCAGTCATGTTTTCTAGAATGTGTAACCAATTAATTTGCCCTACTGGGGAAAAAAGGAAGCAAAAAAAGACCCAGGGTGAAACTGTAATTCACAGTATCTATTGTATTATTTCCATGTCTCCCCAAAACTGTTACTCCATTTGTGTACAAAAAAGGACAAGGACTACTGATTCTTGTCCTTAACCATTCGTCTCCATAAACTTTACATTGTTTCCCCTTCTCACCAAAAAGCCTAACTTTCCCCACCTCCATCAGTTTCTTCACTTGGGCCCCTTTTTTCTCACCACTTCCTTGCCAGAAATACGCAGGTCGAAAGATGCCGGGCTGGTCACAAAGTCTACACCTGATGCAATACAGTAAGAAAAGAGGCAAGGAACAGTGGTTGCTCAGGGGGCAAGTGACAGTACGGTGGAGGCACATGGTAATTATGGTAACCGCATTCTGGATTTTCAAACGGCGATGGCTCTGGGAGGATGATCTCCAGGTCTGTCAGCGTTGTCTCTGTCATGTAGGATGGTGGTTGTATTAAAAGCGTTGATGGCGGGAGACTGGTGGCATAGGGTGTGTTACACCCGGAAAGTTCTCCAGGGAAAACCATGGTCATGCTCTGCGGAATAAATCCAAAAATGAAGGGAGACACAAAGGAAGAATGAAATTTTGGTCTTCCAGGTTGTAGGGTTAGAATCTGGTTGACCAATGCATTGACCTGTTGGTTTAATGCAGTGGTTCCCAATCTTTTTTGACCAGGGACCACTTGACCAGGGACCACTTTGACCAATGACCACTCTCCGACATTATAGAAGCAAATGTTAAAACCTAGTTGTTATTCCTCCTTAGAGCTGCCCCATTGAATCAAAGGGGTTGACTAATGTGTTGACCTGTTGGTTTAATGCAGTGGTTCCCAATCTTTTTTGACCAGGGAGCACTTTGACCAGGGAGCACTTGACCAGGGACCACTTTGACCAAGGACCACTTGACCAGGGACCACTTTGACCAATGACCACTCTCCGAAATTATAGAAGCAAATGTTAAAACCTAGTTGTTATTCCTCCTTAGAGCGGCTCCATTGAATCAAAGGGGTTGACCAATGTGTTGACCTGTTGGTTTAATGCAGTGGTTCCCAATCTTTTTTGACCAGGGACCATTTTTGACCCACTTGACCAGGGACCACTTTGACCAAGGACCACTTGACCAGGGACCACCCAGGACCACTTGACCAGGGACCACTTTGCCCAGGGACTTGACCAAAGGGACCACTTTGACCAAGGACCACTCGACCAGGGACCATTAGAAATTATACAAATGTTAAAACCTAGTTGGGCTCCATTGAATCAAAGGGGTTGAATTGACCTGTTGGTTTTTGGTTCAATCTTTTTTTGACCAGGGACGACTTTGACCAATGACCACTCTCCGACATTAGTACCGAAAGGGTTAATAATTAGTTTTTGGTCAACTTTAGATTGGGTTTGGTTATTTGGTGTGCTCATTCAGAAAATTCCATCGGATGGACCACATCAGCTTTAGTTTCTGATACTAGAAACTTTACTGTTTAACACCTACATGCGTCTGCTCGCCCGACTGGTCGTGATTTTGGTCTGGAGTGCCATCAGCTGGTGCTGAGAATGGATGGCAGGCCGGACACCATACCCAATTGTTTCCATCAATGCCTTGAAGCCGTGGCTGCGCACCAGCCGGTTGAAGGTGAACCCATCGAAGACGGAGATCCTATGGCTGGGTCGTCCTGTTATGGGTGAGTGCCAGTTGCCTACCCTGGATGGCGAGCTGTTAAGCCCGTCGTCTTTGGTAAAAAGCCTGGGGGTTCAATTAGACCCACTGCTATCGATGGAGACTCAGATCTCCACGGTTAGCAAGATAGCATTTCTCCATCTCCGACAGGCTAGGTGACTGGCTCCTTACCTATCCAGGAATGACCTAGCTACGGTGATCCAGGCGACGGTCATCTCGAGGTTAGACTACTGTAACGCCCTCTACATTGGCCTTCCCTTGTCGACAACCCGGAAACTCAAGCTGGTGCAAAATGCTGCTGCTCGATTGCTGGTGGGAGCACCTGCGAGAGAGCGCATCACACCAATCCTACAGCAATTGCACTGGCTGCCAATAGAGTATCGGATTGTTTTCAAGTATAAATTCGTATAATGCAAATTGAACTGTATTGAACTGGATTATATGAATCTACACTGCCATACAATTAAATTCAACATGCACTATAATGGCAGTATAGACAGGGCCTCAGATAAGCTTTCATAGACTGAGCCTAATTAGACTTATGGCTCGTCTACATTGGATAGGCCAGTCTGAGGTAACTTTGGCCAGAAGCAGATCTGAATCCAGCACAGATCTTGTTTTTGGAAACTGTATGCAAAGCAATATTATTATCTACAAATATTTATGGCTAAGCTGGATGCACGGCAATGATGCCATCTACAGGGACTTCCAGAAGTCCCTCTAGATGTCTGCCACTGTGTATCAATGTGTATTCAGAAGTCATATTGGAGTCAGCCGTATGTGTGTCCCAAAGTCTCATACATCTACTAGCACAACATGAAATAAGGCACTGCAATATTGCAGCTTGCCACTAGTTTGCAGTATGAGACCTGTAGATTGGCTGCTTTGCATTGTCGAAGGCTTTCATGGCTGGAATCACTGGGTTGTTGTAGGTTTTTTGGGCTATATAGCCATGTTCTAGAAGCATTATTTCCTGACATTTCACCTGCATTTATGTTAGGCATTACCAGAGGTTGTGGACCATGGTGAAGTGGTCCCTGGTCAAGTGGTCCCTGGCCAAAGTGGTTCCTGGTCAAAGTGGTTCCTGGTGAAGTGGTTCCTGGTCAAAGTGGTCCCTGGTCAAAGTGGACCCTGGTCAAAGTGGAACCTGGTCAAGTGGTTCCAGGTCAAAGTGGTCCCTGGCCAAAGTGGTTCCTGGTCAAAGTGGCCCCTAGTCAAAGTGGTCCCTGGTGAAGTGGTTCCTGGTCAAAGTGGACCCTGGTCAAAGTGGTCCCTGCTCAAAGTGGCCCCTAGTCAAAGTGGTCCCTGGTGAAGTGGTTCCTGGTCAAAGTGGACCCTGGTCAAGTGGTTCCAGGTCAAAGTGGTCCCTGGTCAAAGTGGTCCCTGCTCAAAGTGGCCCCTAGTCAAAGTGGTCCCTGGTGAAGTGGTTCCTGGTCAAAGTGGACTCTGGTCAAGTGGTTCCAGGTCAAAGTGGTCCCTGGTCAAGTGGTCCCTGGTCAAAGCGGTTCCTGGTCAAAGTGGTTCCTGGTCAAGTGGTCCCTGGTCAAAGTGGTCCCTGCTCAAAGTGGCTCCTAGTCAAAGTGGTCCCTGGTGAAGTGGTTCCTGGTCAAAGTGGACCCTGGTCAAGTGGTTCCAGGTCAAAGTGGTCCCTGGTCAAAGTGGTCCTGCTCAAAGTGGCCCCCTAGTCAAAGTGGTCCCTGGTGAAGTGGGTCCTGGTCAAAGTGGAACCTGGTCAAGTGGTTCCAGGTCAAAGTGGTCCCTGGTCAAGTGGTCCCTGGTCAAAGCGGTTCCTGGTCAAAGTGGTTCCTGGTGAAGTGGTCCCTGGTCAAAGTGGTCCCTGGTCAAAGTGGCCCCTTGTCAAGTGGTTCCTGGTTAAAGTTGTCCCTAGTCAAAGTGGTCCCTGGTGAAGTGGTTCCTGGTCAAAGTGGTCCCTGGTCAAAGTGGTCCCTAGTGAAGTGGTTCCTTGTCAAAGTGGACGCTAGTCAAGTGGTCCTTGGTCAAAGTGGTCCCTGGTCAAAGTGGACCCTGGTGAAGTGGAAGGGCTACGTGACCCTCTGTTGAATATCATCAATGCCTCCCTTGAGCATGGAGTGTTTCCAGAGGGATTAAAAGAAGCTGTGGTCTCTCCATTGCTGAAGAAGCCGGGATTAGATCCAGCGGTCCCTTCCAACTACCGCCCAGTGTCGAATTTACCGTACCTGGGCAAGGTAGTTGAGAGGGCAGCAATGGAGCAGCTGCAGACTTTCCTAGATGACGCAACTTGACTTGACCCCTTCCAGTCCGGCTTCTGTTTGGGGCATGGGACTGAGACGGTTCTGGTCTCCATCACAGACCAGCTGTGTTGCCACCTGGACCAAGGCGGATTGGCGCTGCTTGTGTTATTGGACCTCACAGCAGCGTTTGATACAGTCGATTACAATCTTTTGACCCACTGCCTTGCCAGGGCCGGGGTGAGGGGGACAGCTCTGAATTGGCTGTCTTCCTTTCTCCAGAACCGGACTCAGCGAGTGAGGAGGGGCGAGGTGGTCTCTGGGGGTTCCCCCCTTAACTGTGGGGTTCCCCAGGGGGCCATTCTCTCCCCCCTATTATTTAACATCTACATGTGACCACTTGCCCAGCTGGTGCGCAGCTTCAGGCTTGAGTGTCATCAGTACGCTGATGACACTCAGCTCATTCTGAGGATGGAAGGCCAGTCCGACTCTGTACCTGATAATTTCCATCTTTGCCTCAAAGCCGTTACTGGATGGCTGCGAGCAAATAGGTTGAAAGTGAATCCAGCAAAGACGAAGATCCTTTGGTTAGGTCGCTCGGGGGTAGGGAACTCCAGCTTCCAACCCTGGACGGCGTGGCCTTATGCCCGTCGTCATCGGTAAAAAGCCTTGGTGTCCACTTGGACTCCCGGCTCTCCATGGAGACTCAGGTCTCCATGGTCAGCCGAGTCGCGTTTTTCCACCTCCGCCAGGCTCGGAAGTTGGCCCCCTACCTGTCCCGTCGCGACCTGGCCTCGGTGATCCAAGCAATGGTCATCTCAAGATTAGACTACTGTAACACTCTTTACATTGGCCTACCTCTGTCGGTGACCCGGAAGCTTAAACTGGTGCAGAACGCTGCAGCCCGGGTGCTTACAGGCACGCCGGTGAGCCATCACATCACGCCCATTCTGCAGGAACTGCACTGGCTACCGGTTGAATTCCAGATCACCTTCAAAGTGTTAGTCTTGACTTTCAAGGCCTTGTATGGTCTGGGGCCAGTGTACCTAAGGGACCGCCTTACCCCATATTGTCCCACGAGATCACTGAGATCAGAAGACCAGGATCTTCTCCTTATCCCGAGCGCAAAAACCTATCGCCTCACTTCAACGAGGGGAAGGACATTTTCCATCATAGCCCCCACGCTCTGGAATTCCTTACCGCCGGAGACCAGGTCTCTCCGTGACATCTTGGCTTTTCGTAAAGCCTGTAAAACCTGGTTGTTCCGGCAGGCCTTTGTAACCTAGGCCCAACGATTTGAATCGTCGCGTCAAATACTGTTGCTATATGCTTAAGGTTAATGTTTTAATGTTTAAATTTTAGTATTTCAATGTTTACTGCTGTGTCTCTGTTGTATTGTAAGCCGCCCCGAGCCACTCCGGGAGTGGCGGCCTAGAAATCCAATAAATAAATAAATAAATAAATAAATATTTTTTGAAAACCGCGAAACAGCGAATCGCGAAAGTAGCGAGGGAACACTGTAACCCTCTCCCAACTTAATAGGACCACCCCCGAAGCACAATGTCATACCCCCCCAAGTTGATATCTCAGGATCTTCATGAAATGCCCACCTTGACCGCCAGTGGACCTTACCTGTTCCTTCCACGGGCCTCTGTAGGTATGGCTGCCGGAGCGCGAGGGAGAGAGAGTTCTTATACCATCCGTTCCAAGGCCTCCGGGCTAGGAAACACCTTCGGCTCATATGATGCCAATTTTGCTGCTTGCATCACGCTTGCCTCAAATTGCTTTAATTGCCCGCCTCCCTGTTTACAGCCATCCGCCACCTCGCCACAACTCGGCTTTAATATAGGACATCGGTACCGCTCCACCCTGTTTTCCTTCGTAATTGTTTGGGGGAGAAAAGAACTGTGCCTTTTGCGTGCATTGTGGCTGATCTCAGCAGTTATGGAGCTCTTGAGCACTACCTCTTCCCATGTGCTGCTCTCCTTTCTGCTCCATGACTCTCCAATGTACCTTTTCGCCAGCTTCATTTCGCCTTCGAAGCTTCAGGGTTGCACCTGAAACCCATCCTAAGTTGATCCAAAAGTCTTCCAGGCACAACCGAGTCTCCCTGAACGAATGGCTGCCTCTTATCCAACTTTCGAGCTTAGCTCAAAGGGGAGACATCAATAGAAAAGCGTTATCTAGGAGGATCAGTCTGGAGATCCTCAAGGATTGCGAAGGAATGCCTCCGGAGGCAAAACTGAGACATCACCGAGACTGATTAAAGCCTTGTGAAGGTGAAATCAAATATTTTACGATGCATAAATAATATTTAACGAGTCTGCATTATAAATGATTTCTGAGGACATCAGCCAAATGGATTCATCTGGTTCCTTGTGCCACATCAAAGCCAAGGATGGGGATGTGTTGCTTCGGTGGTTATGCTGAAATTGGATGGAGTTATATTGACCAAAGGTGGAAAAAAAAACAGGTTAGTTGAGAGTAAGGAAGGGCTCATGAGGAGACAGGGGACTATGTTCACAGGTATATCCTGCAGAAAATATATATCAGGTCTCAGTGGTGGCAAGGGGAGCTTTTGCACAATTAAATCTTGTGCACCAGCTGCACACGTACCTCAAGAAGTCATGATCAAAGAGGTCCCTGGTCAAAGAAGGTCCTGGTCAAAGTGGTCCCTGGTCAAAGAAGGCCCTGGTCAAAGAGGTCCCTGGTCAAAGTGGTCCCTGGTCAAAGAAGTCCCTGGTCAAAGAGGTCCCTGGTCAAAGTGGTCCCTGGTCAAAGTGGTCCCTGGTCAAAGAGGTCCCTGGTCAAAGAAGGCCCTGGTCAAAGTGGTCCCTGGTCAAAATGGTCCCTAGTGGTCCCCGGTCAAAGTGGTCCCTGGTCAACGTGGTCCCTGGTCAAAGTGGTCCCTGGTCAAAGTGGTCCCCGGTCAACGCGGTCCCTGGTCAAAGGTCCCTGGTCAAAGTGGTCCCTGGTCAAAGTGGTCCCTGGTCAAAGTGGTCCCCTGGTCAAAGAGGTCCGTGGTCAAAGTGGTCCCTGGTCAAAAGGTCCCTGGTTAAAGAGGTCCCTGGTCAAAGAGGTCCCCCAAAGTAGTCCCTTCAAAAGGTGCATGGTCAAAATGGTCTCTGGTCACTGGTCAAGTGGTCCCTGGTCAAAGAGGTCCCTGGTCAAAGTGGTCCCTGGTCAAAGAGGTCCCTGGTCAAAGTGGTACCCTTCCTGGTCAAGTGGTCCTGAAGTGGTCCATGGTCAAAGAGGTCCCTGGTCAAAGTGGCCCTGGTCCCTGGTTAAAGAGGTCCCTGGTTAAAGAGGTCCCTGGCCAAAGTAGTCCCTGTTCAAAGTGGTCCCTGGTTAAGTGGTCCCTGGTTAAAATGGTCCCTGGTCAAGATGTCACTGGTCAACGTGGTCCCTGGTCAAAGAGGTCCCTGGTCAAAGAAATCCGTGGTCATAGTGGTCCCTGGTCAAAGAGGTCCCTGGTCAAAGTGGTACCCCTTCAA
The DNA here is from genome assembly GCA_030556195.1 of Anolis apletophallus. Classification (NCBI taxonomy): domain Eukaryota; kingdom Metazoa; phylum Chordata; class Lepidosauria; order Squamata; family Anolidae; genus Anolis; species Anolis apletophallus. The sequence goes on from JARBWK010000019.1 coordinate 18,209,361, forward strand.
AGAGGTGCATGGTCAAAATGGTCTCTGGTTAAGTGGTCCCTGGTTGAAGTGGTCCATGGTCAAAGAGGTCCCTGGTCAAAGTGGCCCCTGGTCAAAAAAGTTCCTGGTTAAAGAGGTCCCTGGTTAAAGAGGTCCCTGGCCAAAGTAGTCCCTGTTCAAAGTGGTCCCTGGTTAAGTGGTCCCTGGTTAAAATGGTCCCTGGTCAAGATGTCACTGGTCAAGTGGTCCCTGGTCAAAGAGGTCCCTGGTCAAAGAAGGTCCAAAGTGGTCATAGTGGTCCCTGGTCAAAGAGGTCCCTGGTCAAAGTGGTGGTCAAAGAGGTGCATGGTCAAAATGGTCTCTGGTTAAGTGGTCCCTGGTTGAAGTGGTCCATGGTCAAAGAGGTCCCTGGTCAAAGTGGCCCCTGGTCAAAGAAGTTCCTGGTTAAAGAGGTCCCTGGTTAAAGAGGTCCCTGGCCAAAGTAGTCCCTGTTCAAAGTGGTCCCTGGTTAAAATGGTCCCTGGTCAAGATGTCACTGGTCAAGTGGTCCCTGGTCAAAGAGGTCCCTGGTCAAAGTGGTCCCCGGTCTAGGAGGTCCCTAGTCAAAGAGGTCCCTGGTCAAAGAGGTCCCTGGTCAAAGTGGTCACTGGTCAAGAGGTCCCTGGTCAAAGTGGTCCCTGGTCAAGTAGTCCCTGGTTAAAGTCGTCCCTGGTCAAGAGGTCCCTGATCAAAGCGGTCCCTGGTCAAAGTGGTCCCTGGTCAAAGTGGCCCATGGTCAAAGTGGTCCCTGGTCAAAGAAGTCCCTGGTCAAAGTGGTCCCTGGTCAAAGAAGTCCCTGGTTAAAGTGGTCCCTGGTCAAGAGGTCCCTGATCAAAGCGGTCCCTGGTCAAAGTGGTCCCTGGTCAAAGTGGTCCATGGTCAAAGTGGTCCATGGTCAAAGTGGTCCCTGGTCAAAGAAGTCCCTGGTTAAAGTGGTCCCTGGTCAAAGAGGTCCCTGGGACTTAAAGAACTAGTCCATGGCTAAGCTGACAGTTGGGCTATCTTAATTTTCTGCTAAGTTTGGGCCTGTGGAGGTGATTGCTTGTGCATTCAGGCTGCTTTAAACATATAATCCGTACATGCTGAAAATGGATGATCTCCTTACCTGTGATAGGACAGCGTTATCATGGGCCAGGCTGCACACTACTGCTGGCTCAGCACTTTTCCTTACCCTCTCCACCTGTAATTGAGGTTGACTTTGGAGGTGAAAAAGGGACACTAATACCCAGGAGGCTGGGAGGAAGAGAAGCCGTACTTTAGAACAACGATGATTTTCTGGCCAGCTAGAGCGCCAAATCTCTGGCATAAGCGAATTCTTCTTCGTATGATAGTAATCATTGCATCCCTGAAGCTGGGAAATACAAGGCAGGCAAATGAATGTGTCTTGAGATACATTATCCACCCCAATTGAAAATTGCCCTCCGGTGACTCATGGCTTCAAACTCTGTGGCTGTTTTGATGTTGACGGCAAGGTGGTTTCCATTCCATTTCATCAGCCAAAAATGGCGCGTTTACTGAGAGGTTCTGGGCCAGTTCTTTCATCATAAATGAAATGATGCTGTTGAAAACGAAGACCCATATTTTTCTTTTGACCTTGTTGAACAATATCTCTTCTCCGTGGTCAAAGCCCTGTCCCCAAAGGCATTCCTTCATGCAACTGAACAAGTGAAAGTCTGACGGCACCATGTCAGGTTTTAGTGTGGAGGTGGCACCATTGACCACCCTAGTTGTGCATGAACCTTTGAGGTTGCCAAAGAACTATGGGTCTATACATGATCATGGTGGAATGGGGTTGCATTCAAATGTTCCTGTGCCCCCCCCCCCCTTATGGATGTGTTACAACGGTAAAAGTTTCCCATTGACATTAAGTCTAGTCATGTCCAACTTTGGGGGTTGGTTCTCATCTCCATTTCTAAACCTAAGAGCAGGCCCGGATTAACCCCTTTTGGCGCCCTAGGCCACACTTTGGAATTACGCCCCCAATGTATCGCAATGTGATATGTTACTAGGCATGAGAAAAAAGTTATGAAAATGAAAAGAAATCGGAAGGGATTCGTATGTATGGGACTTTCAAGTTTATACGCATCGCAGGGCCAATCCCGGAAGTGGACTTTCTTTTCCGCACCCTGGGCCCAAATTTTTCGTTAGATTAGTAACTATTTCGGATGCCCACCCAACAGGAAAATTTCCCCCTCCAAAATAGCTTTGCAGACATAACTCACAGTCAAATCGGGGCCTTTCCATGCTTGGAGCCTAATTAGAGTGAAAGGCCTCCTCCAGGAAGTGAAAAAGGAGCCGGAAACCATAGAGAGATCCAGATCGGCACTCCTAGAGGGGCTGGAGGACTGAGGGAAAAAGCGATTTAAACACCCAGGAAGGGGGTTTAGATAGAAGGACAGAGTAGAAGGACATAAGAACTGCTGAGAGAAGGGCAGCAGGAGTGAAAGGAGCACGGAGAGGAGAAGGAAGAGTTCAGAATCAAGAAAAGCCATAGAGTTCAAACGGAGGTCCTAGACTGCTATGGTAAAACTGAATGGGAAAAAGCTGGAGTGAGGAGAACTCTACAGATTAGCAAGGCCTGCACCAGAGGTGGGCATTGGCAACTATTTTATTTAATAATATTAATAATAATATATTAATGCATTATATGTCCCTGCAAAGAAACCCCATCCTTTTATAATATTAATAATAATATTATAAGAACATAAGAAGAGCCATGCTGAATCGGACCTCAGCCCATCTAGTCCAGCATTCTGTATCACACAGTGGCCCACCAGTTGTACACGGGGATCTCGAGCAGAAGGGAGGGCAAAACCCTGACCTGCTCCCGACCCCCCCACAACCAGTACCCAGGGAAATCCTGCCTACCTCAACCAACTCCGAGGTGGCACTTGAATGTCCTTTTCAGTAACTACCGATACACTTGGTATCCATGAATCTGTCTAATCCTGCCTTGAAGTTGTTCAGGCTGACAGCTGTCACAACCTCTTCTGGAAGTGAGTTCCATAACCCAATGACCCTCTGGGTGAAGAAATATTTCCCTTTATTAGTCCTAATTTTCCTACCTTGGAGCTTCAGGAGTGCCCTCTAGTCCTAGTGTTTTGTGACAAAGAAAATAATTTTCTTTATTCACCTTTTCTATCCCATGCATGATTTTATACACTTCGATCAAGTCACCTCTTAAACGCCGTCTTTCAAGGCTGAAAAGACCAAGGCGTTGCAACCTGGTTTCATAAGGGAGCCGCTCCATCCCTTGGATCATTCTTGTTGCCCTTTTCTGTACCTTTTCCAGTTCCGTTATATCCTTCTTAAGGTGCGGAGACCAGAATTGTACACAGTACTCCAAATGTGGCCTTACCATAGATTTGTAGAGAGGTAATACAACATTTGCTGACCTATTTTCGATTCCCTTTCTGATCATGCCTAGCATAGAATTTGCTTTTTTCACTGCTGCAGCGCACTGGGTTGACATCTTCATTGAGCTGTCCACCAAGACCCCAAGATCCCTTTCCTGGTTTGTCTTGGAAAGCTTTGACCCCATCAGTTGATAAGTATAGTTGGGGTTCTTTGCCCCGATGTGCATGACTTTACACTTGTTTAGGTTAAAATGCATTTGCCACTTTGTTGCCCATTCACTCAATTTCGAGAGATCTTTCTGGAGCTCTTTACAATCAGTTTCATTTTTAACTACCCTGAACAATTTAGTGTCGTCTGCAAACTTTGCTACCTCAGAATTCACTCCTACATCCAGATCATTAATGAATAAATTAAAAAGTAACGGACCCAAAACTGAACCTTGGGGTACGCCACTTCTCACCTCTTTCCACCCAGAGAAGTGTCCGTTTATTACCACCCTTTGTTTCCTACAGTTTAGCCAGGTTCCAATCCAGGACAAGACCTGTCCCCTGATTCCATGGCTGAAGAGCTTATTTAGGAGCCTTTGGTGAGGGACTTGGTCAAAAGCCTTTTGAAAGTCAAGGTAAACAATATCAATTGGGTCCCCTTTATCTATGTGTTTATTTACACCCTCAAAGAATTCTAACAAGTTAGTAAGACATGATTTGCCTTTGCAGAAACCATGTTGATTTTCTTTCAGCAATGCCTGTTCTTCTATGTGCCTAGTAATTTTTTCTTTAATAATGGTTTCCATCATTTTGCCTGGAACTGAGGTTAAACTGACTGGTCTATAATTTCCTGGATCACCTCTGGATCCTTTCTTGAAGATCGGTGTTACATTTGCCTCCCTCCAGTCCTCGGGTACAGTGCCTGATCTTAGATTAATAGATTAATAATAATATATGAATGCATTATATGCCCCTGCAAAGAAACCCTGTCCTTTAATAATATTAATAATAATATTAATAATAATATATTAATGCATTATATCTCCCTGCAAGGAAACCAAGGGAAATGTTGTCCCTTGATTTGCCTGTGCTTAAAACAGTGTCAGTCCTGTTTCCCTGCTTTGCCTACTTTAGAACTACTAACGAATTTCGTTAGTAATTACGTTACATTTTAGAAATTTTTGGAATTTTTTTGTAAGTCTTTCTATTACTAATAAAAATCCCCCCCATTAGATTTTTGATTCCGTATTTTTGGGTTCTAAACCATGCCTGATGGTTACATTACTTCCAGATGAGATAAAGTTTTAACAAGGATAAGTCCAAAGGCTTCAGTGTTGCAGAAGGGCCATGGGATGCAATTTTGAAAAATGAAAAGAAAACTATATCCAAGACGTACTCCATGATGCTTAACTGGGCGACGGAGGAGGAAGTAGTCAAACAAACAATGATAAAATGGGCGCAGAACATTGGAAGACCCATTCAGCTAAAAGAATGGGAAAATCTATGGACAAAACAACTCAAAATTACATATGCAACCGACCTAAAGGAGAATTGGTTGAAAATGATACATAGATGGTATATTACTCCAAAGAAATTAAATATAATGTATAAGAATGTGGAGAGTAAATGCTGGAAGTGTGAGAAGCATGAGGGCTCTTTTTTTCACATGTGGTGGACCTGTCCTAAAGTTAAAGAATTTTGGACTTCAATTCACATTGAATGCAAGAAAAATTTTAAAGGTAGAATACCACATGAACCCAGAGTTCTACCTGCTTGGACTCTTAGATGAAGAAATCTTTATTAATGATACTATAGAAAAACTCTTTATATTCCTGACAACAGCGGCAAGGATTTTATTTGCGAAATTGTGGAAGACGAACCTTATACCAGGGCTGTCCAACTTCTACCGGACCTGTGGCCGGAATTCCGGTCACTGATGACCTGGGGGGCCGAAGGGTCTGCCCCCTCCCCCACCCCCTCCCCTTAACATAAGGGGAGAGGGAGAGAATGGAACACAATGGGGGCATACATAAACAATTCCATATATTTAATATTAACATAAGCCTACCTTCCCAAACGAGCAGGATCCAGGAGAAGCCGATCCACGAGACAGGCTACGACCGACCGAGCCAGGCGCCAAAGAAGGTCTGTGTGGGCCGCAGGGATTCAGTAGCTGAGATTTCGGCAACAGGAGGAGTATCGCGAGACTACGCGAGCCACATGGGATTTCGCTCTCAACACAGGTGTGATCTCGCTGAGAGCGAAATCCCATGTGGCTCGCGTAGTCTCGCGATACTTGCTCAAAACCCGAAGTGGGTAATTTTATTATTATTTTTTTAATTTTATTTTTCTATTTTTATTTTTTATTAAAATGCTAAGGGGGCCAGAGGAAAGGGGCTGGGGGGCCGTGTACGGCCCTGGGGCCGCCTGTTGGACAGCCCCGCCTTATACCAACAAAAGAACAATGGATAGGCAAAATATTAGAAATCAAGGATATGGATGAGCTCACCTTTTGGTTGTGACAAAATAATGGTAAAGGGAACAACAGAACAGATTGGACAATGATTATGGATTACCGTATTTTTCGCACCATAAGACGCAGTTTTTTTCCTCCCAAAGTAGGAAGAAAAATGAGCCGTGTCTTATGGAGCGAAGATGCAGACAGGGAGGGGGGGGGAGGCGCTGGAGCAGAGGGGGGCGGCGATATACTCACGCTATATTCCCCCCCCCCCCGGCGGCTCTCGGCGGCTCCCAGCTGCGCCCGCGCATGGCCAGACTCCCGCTGCCGTGTCACCGCAGCCAGTCGGCGGCGCGGAGGAACGGGGCGGAAGGGGGGACACACGGGGAGGGAGGGTGGGAGGGAAGGAGGAAGAGCAGGGCTCCCTCCCTCCGGCATCTCTTCCGGCCGTCCTCACAGCGCGCGGCCGGCGAGGCCTTCCTCCCCTTCCTCCTCGCCAGAGTCGTGACTCCCCTCTTCCGCCCCCGTTCCTCCGCGCCGCCGACTGGCTGCGGCGACACGGCAGCGGGAGTCTGGCTATGCGCGGGCGCAGCCGGGAGCCGCCGGGAGCCGCCGGGGGGGGGGCGCGAATATAGCGTGAGTATATCGCCGCCCCTCTGCTCCAGCGCCTCCCCTGCCTGCATCTTCGCTCCATAAGACGCGGCTCATAAGACGCGGCCCCTCCCAGCCAGTGATGCCCCGCCCAGCCGGTCACGCCCTACGCGGCCGCTTACATTGCGGAATCACAAAGGCCGGCTCTGGGTATGGAATACGAATGGAAGTCACAATTTTTCACCCCCCCTTCCCCATTCCCTGGTATATGTATGTCTTCGTGAATTATGTGTGTACTGTTTAAAATATAAAACTTGACAATAAAAATATTTTTTTAAAAAGAAGAATTACGCCCCCAAACCAACTTCTACCGCACCCCCCCCCACCTCCTGGCTCTTCCTCCTCGTGGCACCGCGCGCCCGCCTTCCTTGACTCAAGGAAGGAGGGGGAGAGGAGGAAGGACGGGAAGCCCTGACCCAGGGGCGGGGCTTCCTCTGCCTCCTCCTCTTCCTCGCGGCGCCCTCTTTCCTTGAGTCAAGGAAGGAGGGCAGGAGGAGGAAGGAAGGGAAGCCCCGTCCCCGGGGGTGGGGCTTCCCTCCACCTCCTCGCGGCGCGCCCTCCTTCCTTGAGTCAAGGAAGAAGGGCGGGAGGAGGAGGCGGAGGGAAGCCCCGCCCCTGAGGCCACTGCCAGGCTTGCGCAGCAGGAGGGTGCGAGTGCCTCTGCCTCCTCCGCCATGTTCCTGGGTGCCAAACATGCCCAGAAGCTGCCCTGGGGCTTCCCTCCGCCTACTCCTCGCACTCTTCCTTGACAAGGGGGTGGGGGCTATGGTGGGGGGGGGGTCCATTCCCTCCTTGCCCACCCCCTCGCAGCGCTCTCCCCCCGCCCTCCCCCGAGAGATAGACGTTTTATTTCAACGTTGTTTTTTTTGTACCGTGTGAACTGCGCCCCCCTTGGCTTGCGCCCCTAGGCCATGGTCTAGTGTGGCCTTATGGGTAATCCGGGCCTGCCTAAGAGATGCCTGTTGTCCATGAACACCTCCAAGGTCATGTGGCCAGCATGGCTGCATGGAGTGCTGTTATCTTCCTGCTGGAGTGGTACCTATTGATCTACTCATATTTGCATGTTTTCGAACTGCTAGGTTGACAGAAGCTGGGGCTATAGTATAGTACAGGGCTGTCCAACTTCTGGCGGGTCCAGGGCCGGATAAGAGGTCACTGATGACCTGCGGGCCGGTCGGCCCCGCCCCCAGCCCAGGCCCCGCCCCAGCCCAGGCCCGCCCCTCCTAAAGCCGCTGAAAAAGGAGGAGTAGGCGGCGCCAAGAGCAGCGCGTCACAGGCCTGGCGTGACGCACTGCTCTTGGCACCGCCTACTCCTCCTTTTCGGCGCCCCCCTCCCTTCCTAGGCCGGGGGAGCCGCCGAAAAGGAGGAGTAGGCGGCGCCAAGAGCAGCGTCACGCCAGGCCTGTGACGCGCTGCTCTTGGCGCCGCCTTCTGCCCTTTCTCGGCGGCTCCTGCCCTAGGGAGGGGAGGGGGCGCCGAAAGGGCAGAAGGCGGCGCCACCCCGGCCGGCCCCCTTTCCCCGGGGGGGGGGGCTCCCGGGGGGGGGCCCCTGCCTCCCCTTTCCTGGGCAACCTTCCGGGCCGGGGGGCCCCCGGGAGGAAAGCCCCCCGGGGGGGCCCTCCTTGGGGGGGGCCCCCTGCCCCCCCCTTTCCCCCAGGAGGGGGAAAACCGTTTTTTTCCCCCTTTCCGGCCAAATGGCCGCCCCGAGCCCCGGGCTCCCCAAAGGGCCCGGGGGGTTTGCGTTCCCCTCCCACCCCTGGCCCCCGCCCTTTCCCCCCCCCGAGGGGGCGCTTTTTTTCGTTTTTTTGAACGCGTTATGCCCTGCTGCGCCCTAGGCCATGGTCTAGTGTGGCCTTATGGGAACGGGCCTGCCTAAGAGATGCCTGTTGTCCATGACACCTCCAAGGTCAGTGCCAGCATGGCTGCAGGGTGCTGTTTCTCGCTGGAGTGGCCTTGATCTCCTATTTGCATGTTTCACCTAGGTTGACGAAGCTGGGGCTAAGTATAGTAGGGCTGTCCAATGGGGGAGGCCGGCAGGCCGGATAAGAGGTCCTGTCCGGGGCTCGGCCCCACCGCCGCCCGCCAGCCCAGGCCGCCCCTCCAAGCGCGCAAAAGGGGGGGCGGCGCAGGCACCGCCCTGGGCGCGCCGCCCCTTTGGCACCCTCCTCCTTTGGCGCCCTCCCCTTCAGGCCGGGGCCGCTAAAGGGGGTGGCGCCCAGCGCGCCCCGGGCCCCTGGGCGCGCTGCCCTTTCCCCGGCCCCCTGAGGAAGGGGAGAGGCGCCCCAGCGCGGGGCGCCGGTCTGCGGGCCCCCCCGTAGCGCCCCCCGCGGGCCCGCCGGGCCCCGGGAGCCGCGAGCAGGGAGGCCACGGCAGCCGGCCTGCGACGCGGCTCGGGCTGGGCCCCGCGTTGCGCCGGGCCCTAGGCCGGCGGCTCGGCCGCTCGCCAGGCGGCTAGGGGCCAGGACACGGCCTGACCTCTCGGCTCCCTGCGGCCGCCGTGGGGGGGCCAGCTGCAGGCCAGCGGGCGGAGCGAGCCGCCGGTGCGCCCTTTCCCCCGCGCCCCGCCGGCCGGGCCAAGAGGGGCGGGAGGGGGAGCGGCACCCGCCTGGCGCTGGCGCCGCCTCCCCTGGGCGCCCCTCCTCTCCGGCCGGGCCTCCTGCAGGGGCGCCAAACGGTCAAGGCGGGTGAGGCTCCGGGCCCCCGCGGTCTCCCTGTCACCTCCTGGGAGCGCCCAAGGAAGGAGGGGGGGGGCCCTCCCGGGGGGCTTAAGCCCCCCCTGGGGGCCCGGGGGGCGGAAGGGCTCCCTGTCCCGCCAGCAGAAGGGCGGAGGAAGCCCCGCCCCTGACACTGCGGCTTGGCATCGCAGCGCCCCCCCGAGATGACGTTATTTCAACGTTGTTTTGTACCGTGTGAACGCCCTTGGCTTGCGCCCAGGCCAGTCTGTGTGGCCTTATAATCGGGCCTGCCTAAGAGATGCCTGTTGTCCAGAACACCTCCAAGGTCATGGCCAGCATGGCTAGGAGTGCGTATCTTCCTGCTGAGGGTACCATTGATCTACCATATTTGCATGTTGAACTGCTAGGTTACAGAAGCTGGGCATAGTATAGTACAGGGCTGTCCAACTTGGGGGTCCAGGGCCGATAGAGGTCATGACCTGCGCCTGCCACCCCCAGCCCCGCCCAGCCCAGGCCCCCCCTACGCGAGGAGAGGCGCAAGGCAGCGGCACAGGCCCTGCGACTGCCTGGCCCCCACCCTCCTTGCGCTCCCTTCAGGCGGAGCCCAAAAGGAGGCGCAGGCCGGCCACGCCAGGCCTGTGACCTGCCTTCTCTCCCGGTCCTCTAGAAGGAGGCGGGCAGGCGGCGCAACGGGGCCACAGGTCTGCGCTCCCTGGCACCGCTACCTCTTCAGCGCCCTAGCGGGGAGGGGAGGCGGCGCCCGCCAGTGACGGCTGCTCTGGCGCCTCTCCCGTCAGGAAAGGGGGGGGGGCGCAAGGCAGCGCGGGTCCATTCCCTCCTTGCCCACCCCTCGCAGCGCTCTCCCCGCCCTCCCGAGAGATAGACGTTTTATTTCAACGTTTGTTTTTTTGTACCGTGTGAACTGCGCCCCCCTTGGCTTGCGCCCCTAGGCCATGGTCTAGTGTGGCCTTATGGGTAATCCGGGCCTGCCTAAGAGATGCCTGTTGTCCATGAACACCTCCAAGGTCATGTGGCCAGCATGGCTGCATGGAGTGCTGTTATCTTCCTGCTGGAGTGGTACCTATTGATCTACTCATATTTGCATGTTTTCGAACTGCTAGGTTGACAGAAGCTGGGGCTATAGTATAGTACAGGGCTGTCCAACTTCTGGCGGGTCCAGGGCCGGATAAGAGGTCACTGATGACCTGCGGGGCCGCTCGGCCCCACCCCCAGGCCCCGCCCCCAGCCCAGGCCCCGCCCCCTCCTAAAGCCGCTGAAAAAGGAGGAGTAGGCGGCGCCAAGAGCAGCGCGTCACAGGCCTGGCGTGACGCACTGCTCTTGGCACCGCCTACCTCTCCTTTGCGCCCCCTCCCTTCCTAGGCCGGGGGAGCCGCCGAAAGGAGGAGTAGGCGGCGCAAGAGCAGCGCGTCACGCCAGGCCTGTGACGCGCTGCTCTTGGCGCCGCCTTCTGCCCTTTTTCGGGCGGCCCCTGCCCTAGGAAGGAGGGGGGCGCTGGAGGGCAGAAGGCGGCGCCAACGGCAGCGCGTCACAGGTCTGGCGTGACGCGCTGCCCCTTGGCACCGCCTACTCCTCCTTTCAGCGCCCTCCCTTCCTAGGCCGGGGAGCCGCCGAAGGAGAGTAGGCGGCAAGAGCAGCGCGTCACGCCAGGCCTGTGACGCGCTGCTCTTGGCGCCGCCTTCTGCCCTTTTCGGCGGCTCCCCTGCCCTAGGAAGGGAGGGCGCCCAGGGCAGAAGGCGCGCAAGAGCAGCGTCACGCCAGGCTTGACGCGCTGCTCTTGGCGCCGCCTGCTTTTTTCAGCGGCTTCCCGCCTCTAGGTAGGGAGGGGGCACCGAAAAGGAGGAGCTAGCTCTCTTCCTCCTCCCTGCCCCGCCCCCCTCCCCGGCCGCCTTTTTTAAAAAAAATTTTAAAAAAAATTAAAAATGGCGGCTGAGGGCATAGGTGGGGCCGTGTCCAACAGGCTACGGGGCCGGATCCGGCCCCAGGGCCGCCAGTTGGACAGCCCTGCTATACACAATAGTTATATACATAGTTCTTCTCTGCAAGAGAGCCCTAAAACCATTTCCATGGATCTGTCCCATTGAACAGTTATCCTCCGTGGATTTGCCTAAGCCCCTGTATAGAGTCATCAGAAATAATAGCCTCTACTTAAGCTTCTAGTAATGATTTGTTAATCCCGCAGAAGGCGTACATCCGGTTATCCATCTCCAATCGGTTTCCTTGAGTGGCTCATATTTCTGAGAAGTCCTTCCACTATGACATCTATATAGTTACTACTCGGCTTATGCAATTCTGCTGGAGGGCGATCCGTTTTTGGTATCTGAATTTCGTTGGGTACCGAGATCTGTTTTCGGGAGCCTCCCAAAAATTGGCTAATGGAAAAATCTGTTTTCAGCTAGGCCAGTGTTTTTCAACCTTTTTTGAGCCGCAGCACATTTTTTATGTTTACAAAATCCTGGGGCACACCACCAACCAAAATGACACAAAATGACACTCTAACACAGTAATGCATATAGTTAATATGTTTGTAAATGTATTTATACACTCAGTGTGAAACCTGGGCCTGTTTCAATGAACACAACATAGATATCCTGGCAGGAATGGCAGAAAGACACACACGAAGGTCTTGCTCAACAGCTCTCAGTCTCTCTGTGTGTGTGTAATTTTTATCTCAGTCAAGCTAGAGAAGCTCATCTCACACAGATATGTGGTTGAAAACGGGAGCAATGTCAAAATAGATCAATAGAAAATACTGGAAGGGTTTGGTGGGCATTAACCTTGAGTTTTGGAGTGGTAGTTCACCGACATCCAGAGAGCACTGTGGATTCAAACAATGTTGGATCAGGACCAAACTTGGCATGAATATTCAATATGCCCAAATGTGAACGCAGATGGAGTTTGGGGAAAATAAACCTTGACATTTGGGAGTTACAGTTAACACACAATCAAAGAGCATCCTGAACTCTTGCAACAATGGAATTGAACCAAACTTGACATATTGAACTCTCATTATGCACAGAAAGTACTGAAGGGGTTTGCTTGGGAATTGACCTTGAGTTTGGAAGTTGTAGTTCACCTACACCCAGAGAGCACTGTGGACTCAAACAATGTTATGTTATGTTGTTTGTTTTCTATCCAGAATCACAATGTCGGAAGGAGGCTCACCACTTTAAGGTCCCTCAAACAGGCATGGGAAAACTTTGGCCCTCTGGGTGCTTTGGACTTCAACTCCCACCATTCCTAACAGCCTGAGGCCCTTTCCTGCTTAAGTGGCTGAGGGGGGGGGGGGGAGGAAAAGGGCCTGAAGCTGCTAGGAATGGTGGGAGTTGGGTGTCTGTGTTGGGCCGCCTGCCTCCCGCGGGGTCTTTGGAGGGTCCTAATGCGGTGGCTCGAGGCAGGGAGGAGGGGGCGTAATTCCAAACTGTGGCCTAGGGCGCCAAAAGGTGTTGATCCGGGCCTGCTCATAATTCAGTCAAAATTTGCCTCCCTACTTAATGTGGTACCTTAATCTCCTTCTTGACAGATGCAACTGCCTTTCAGGCTACAAAGGTCAACAGCAGGCTACACTTAAAGGTCGAGCACCCACCTCAACCCGAGCAGGCCTTGAACTCATGATGCACTCCTCATCTCTCAGCATCCCTTGTTGCTCCTTCCGCATTCCTCAGCGTTCCTGGAGTTCTTTAATGGCCTCATAATTCAGTCAAAATTTGCCTCCCCACTTAATGTGGTACCTTAATCTCCTACTTGACAGGTGCAACTGTCATTCGGGCTGCAAAGGTCGACAGCAGGCAGAAAGACACACACGAATGTCTTGCTCAATTTATAGTTAACACACAATCAAAGAGCATCCTGAACTCTTGCAACAATGGAATTGAACCAAACTTGGCATATTGAACTCTCATTGCCAACAGAAAGTACTGAAAGGGTTTGCTTGGGAATAGATCTTGAGTTTGGAAATTGTAGTTCACCTACACCCAGAGAGCACTGTGGACTCAAACAATGTTATGTTATTTTGTTGTTTGTTTTCTATCCAGAATCACAATGTTGGAAGGAGGCTCACCACTTTAAGGTCCCTAAAACAGGCATGGGAACACTTCGGCCCTCTGGGTGCTTTGGACTCCAACTCCCACCATTCCTAACAGCCCGAGGCCCTTTCCTGCTTAAATGGCTGAGGGGGGAAAAGGAAAAGGGCCCGAGGCTGCTAGGAATGGTGGGAGTTGGAGTCCAAAACACCTGGAAGGTCCAAGTTTGCCCATGCCAGCTTTCGACAGAGACCTCTTCCTCCCCCTTCGCGCCCTTTCTTCCCCCTCCTGCCCAACACTTCCTTTTCTTCTCCACTTGGGCTCCCTTCTTCCCAGCCTCGCTCTGCTCGATCCGAGGGGGCAACGTGAGCGTGTTCAGGAGGGGAGGGGGGAGGGAGGAAGATGTGACCCGTGCGGGCGCTACTGCGCAGACTTGCCCCACGACTGCCTCCCTCCCCCCTTCCCGCCGTAACATGCTCACGGCAGTGTGAGCAAAGCAAAGCAAAGTGAGCAGAGTGAGGCTGGGAAGAAGGGAGCCCGAGTGGAGAAGAAAAAGTGTTTGGCAGGAGGGGGAAGAAAGGGGATTGGAGGTCCCAATTTCTTACGGCACACCTGATGATTGCTCATGGCACACTAGTGTGCCACGGCACACTGGCTGGGAAACACTGAGCTAGGCAACTGAAAGATCTAGGAAGACCTGATCCATTGGTGGCAATTGGCCAGCCCATCCATTCCTGGGATCTTTTCCTTTCAAGGAAGACTGGGTTTGCGGAACGGGGTTAAGGAAGCATCCTTCCTGGGCTCCTTTTCCTTCTTCCTTTCAAGAAAGCATGGGTTTGAGGAACGGGGTTAAGGAAGCATGTGCCACGTGTTCCCTAATAAGAATGGAGTATTTGTCCTTTTCTATTGACACCTTGGCTATTATGAGCGAAAAAAACATTGCCGTTATGGCCATCTGGAGAAGCCAAAGAAGCCGAAGGAAAATGGCTAAAATGGATCCATGCACAAATCTAATTATTAATGCTAACATCATTCCTACAGCAACCCTGGGTATATTATCTACACCAGTGTTTCCCAACCTTTTTTGAGTCGCGGCACACTTTTTACATTTGCAAAATCCTGGGGCACACCACCAACCAAAATGACACAAAACGACACTCTAACACAGTAATACTTATAGTTAATATGTTTTTAAAATGTATTTATCCACTCAGTGTAAAACCTGGACCTATTTCGATGAACTCAACATAGATATCCTGGCAGGAATGGCAGAAAGGCACAAACTTCCCACACAGAACTCCCGTAATCAAGAGAAAATGCTATAAGAGGTTGGTGGGCATTGACCTTGAGTTTTGGAGTTGTAGTTCACCTATATCCAGAGAGTACTGTGGACTCAAACAATGTTGGATCAGGACCAATCTTGGCATGAATACTCAATATGCCCAAATGTGAACACAGATGGAGTTCAGGGAAAATAGACTTTGACATTTGGGAGTTGTAGTTGCTGGGATTTATAGTTCCCCTACAATCAAAGAGCATTCTGAACCCCACCATTGTTAGAACTGGGCCAAACGTCCCACACAGAACCCCTAAGAGGCAAGAGGAGGTCTGTACTTGGGGAAAGGGAGGCGAGCCTTCCCAATGCATGGAGAGGAAGAGACCAAGTAGACAGCGGGTGGGGAGGGTGTTTGTAATTTTGTGCCTTTATCGAGGTAGGTTTCTTAGGGTTTTTATATTTCAACACACTAGGCTCTCCCCCCTCCCCTCCTGGAGATTCCAATTTCCCACGGCACACCTGATGATCGCTCACGGCACACTAGTGTGCCCCGGCACACTGGTTGGGAAACACTGATCTACACCTGCCAGAAAATTCTGGTCTGAAAAGGTCTGAAGCCACTTGTGTGACTTTCAAAAAACCCTTTGGAAAACTGTTTTGTTCACTCCTCGGTTCAGTTTCCAACCTTGGACAACAATGAATCTTGACCACAACATTACAACATTGATAGCACACCCATAGGGGTCCCTGGTGGCGCAGTGGGTTAAACTGCTGAGCTGCTGAACTTGCTGACTGAAAAGTTGGTGCTTCGAATCTGGGGAGTGGGGTGAGCTCCTGCTGTTAGCCCCAGCACCAGTAGCATGCCACCCAGCTTTCCAGGGCATTTTAAGGAGAAGAAAGAGCAATGTCCTGTAGCTCAGTGGAGCGTATTCTCCCTGGACTACCTATAAAATCCCCTTTGTTTTCTCTACTGCCTGGGGTCTATACTATACTATACTATACTATACTATACTATACTATAGTAAACGCACCCTCTCTACTGCCTGGGGTCTGGTCTATACTATACTACACTATACTACACTATACTACACTACACTAAACACAGCCTCTCTACTGCCTGGGGTCTAGTCTATACTATACTATACTATACTATAGTAAACACACCCTTCTCTACTGCCTGGGCTCTATTCTATACTATACTATACTATACTATACTATACACAGCCTCTCTACTGCCTGGGGTCTATACTATACTATACTAAACACAGCCTTCTCTACTGCCTGGGGTCTATACCAGGGCTGTCCAACTGGCGGACCGGGGGCCGTATAAGGCCCTACAGCCCCTTCCCTACAGCCCGCTAAGGTATTTAATAATTTTTTTAAAAAAAATTAAATAATATTTTAAAAAATTACCCACTTCCAGGTTCCGGAGCAAGTTTCGCGAGACTACGGAAGCCACACGGGATTTCGCTCTCAACGCGGGATCACGCCTGCGTTGAGAGCGAAATCCCATGTGGCTTCCGTAGTCTCGTGATACTCCTGTTGCCAAAATCTCGGCTACTTAATCCCTGCGGCCTACGCAGATGCGATTTGGACCTTCTCGGCTGCTGCCTCGGTCGGTCGTCGCCTCTGCTCGTGGTCCGGCTACTCCTGGACCCTGCGCGTTTGGGAAGGTAGGCTAACCTTTATGTTATTATTATGTAATTGTGTATGGATGTCCCTTATGTATTCCCTCCCTGCATTTCCCCTTAGTAAAAGATTAAATTTGACTGTATGGATGCCTCTTATGAGGGGGAGGGGGCGGAGCCGGAGGCAGAGCCAGGGGCGGGGGCAGACCCTTCAGCCCCCCAGGTCATCAGTGACCGGAATTCAGGCCCCTGGGCCGGTAGAAGTTGGACAGCCCTGGTGTCTAGCAAGGGTCGGGAACCTTTTTGACTCAGAGAGCCATAAAAGCAAAATATTTGGAAATTTATTTCAGTGAGAGCCATATAATATACAGTATATAATATATTTTACGACTGAATTCAATGAAATGTGAATCTATACGTACATACGATGAGAAAAGGATTCCCCCGGCAGAATGACAAGACACTTCAGACCTGGCTCTGCAAAAGGCACGCTCAGGACTCTGGGAAGGAAGAGAAGACGGAAGGGAGGAAGGGGGAAAGAAAGATAGGGGGGGGGATAAAGGAGGGAGGGGGAGAGGAAGAAAGAAAAGACGAACGAACTAAGGAAAGGAAGAAAAGAAAAGCAGGAGAGAGACAAGGAGGGGAAAAGAAAGAAGGAAACGACAACTTCCAAACTCAAGGTCAATTCCCAAGCAAACCCTTTCAGTACTTTCTGTTGGTCATGAGAGTTCAATATGCCAAGTTTGGTTCAATTCCATTGTTGCAAGAGTTCAGGATGCTCTTTGATTGTGTGTTAACTATAAATCCCAGAAACGGTAACTCCTAAATGTCAAGGTCTATTTTCCCCAAACTCCATCTGTGTTCACATTTGGGCATATTGAGCATTCATGCCAAGTTTGGTCCTGATCCAACATTGTTTCAGTCCACAGCGCTCTCTGGATAGAGGTGAACTACAACTCCCAAACCCAAGGTCAATGCCCACCAAACTCTTATAGTATTTTCTCTTGGGTATAGGAGTTCTGTGTGGGAAGTTTGTATCTTTCTGCCATTCCTGCCAGGATATCTATGTTGTGTTCATCGAAACAGGCCCAGGTTTCACACTGAGTGTATAAATACATTTTAAAACATATTAACTATATGTATTACTGTGTTAGAGTGTCATTTTGTGTCATTTTGGTTGGTGGTGTGCCCCAAGATTTTGTAAATGTAAAAAATGTGTTGCAGCTCAAAAAAAGGTTGAAAAACACTGTCCTACATGACCAACATTGACTACTAGTGGGACTGAGGGGTTGTTTATAAAATTTGGGAGTTGTAGTTCACCAACACCAAAAACACCAAAAAGGAAGAGAAGGACAGGTGGAGAGATCTTCAGCCTTCTCTGCCAAAGTGGTTCCTAAGATCATTAGAAATATATGTTTTCTGGTGGTCTTTGGTGAAACCCTCTGAAACCTTCTTGAGACCCTCCCCCCAGCAGTCCTGACCCCCAGGTTGAGAAACACTGCACTAGATGAATGACTTCTATGCACCCAAGACAGATATGGGAGAGATGGCTTCAAAACCGAGTGTAGATCTACTGCCTCTTTGGTCGTGGGGCCATGGGCAGCTCTTAATGTGATACATTAAGTCTGAGTGTCCTCCCAACAGACGGCCTTCCAGCTAATGGGATGGAGCCAACAACAGGACTGCATTTGAAGCAAACATCCTACTATCCATGCACGAGGCACACCCTAATTCCATACGGGCACACTGTCGGCACACCTGCCTCGAGTCAATGCAGCCCATAATAAAAAAATCCTATAACTTGAAAGTAGTGTTGGAACTCCCTTCTCAGTGGCCTCCACATCATCACGGAGACATATTGCTACTGTGTTTACCAAGTTAACTGATAATTATGACATTTATATATATTGTGTTAAGCATTGCTTTGTTTTTCGCTGTCGCATATGCTTTTAGAATTGTTCATTTGTTGTCATTGTCATGTACAGTGTTCCCTTGCTACTTCGCGGTTCGCTTATTGCGGAGTCGCTGTTTCGCGGATTTTTAAAAAATATTAATTTAAAATATATATCATGGTATTTTTGCTGTTTTGTGCGGTTTTGCTGCCGCCACTCTCCGGGGCGCTTTCCCTCCTCAGTCCTCCCTCCAGCCGTGAAGGGCCTTTCCTTCCTTTCCTTCACTTTAGTTTAAGTTTATAAAGACTTAAAATAGTGTGTAACTACTAAAATAAAATAAAATATAAAATATAAAATAAAATAAAATAAAATATAAAATAAAATATGAAATAAAATATAAAATAAAATAAAATATAAAATAATATAAAATATAAAAATATAAAAATATAAAAATATATAAAAAATAAAAAATATAAAATATATATAAAAAAAAAAAATAAAAAATGTAAAATATAATATAAAAATATATAATATGAAATATAAAATGTAATATAAAATATAATATAAAATATAAAATGCCGTAAAATATAATATAATATATAATATAATATAATATAATATAATATATAATATAATATAATATAATATAAAATATAATAAAATAAAATAATATAAAATAAATATAATATAAAATATAAAAATAAAATAAAATAAAATATAAAATAAAATATGAAATAAAATATAAAATAAAATAAAATATAAAAAATATAAAATATAAAAATATAAAAATCTAAAAATATAAAAAATATAAAAAATAAAAATATAAAAATATAAAAAAATAAAAATAAAAAAATAAAATAAAAAATAAAATAAAATAAAATATAAAATATAAATAAAAATATAAAATAAAATATAAAATAAAAATATAATATAAAATAAATATAATATAATATAAAATATAATATATAATATAATATAATATAAAATAAAATAAAATAAAATAATATAAAATAAAATATAAAATAAAATAAAATAAAATAAAATATATAATATAATATAATATAAAATATAATATAATATAAAATATAATATAATATAAAATATAATAAAATAAAATAATATAAAATAAAATATAATATAAAATAAAATATAAACGGACACTTCTCTGTGTGGAAAGAGGTGAGAAGTGGCGTACCCCAAGGTTCAGTTTTGGGTCCGTTACTTTTTAATTTATTCATTAATGATCTGGATGTAGGAGTAAATTCTGAGGTAGCAAAGTTTGCGGACGACACTAAATTGTTCAGGGTAGTTAAAAAGGAAACTGATTGTAAAGAGCTCCAGAAAGATCTCTCGAAATTGAGTGAATGGGCAACAAAGTGGCAAATGCATTTTAACCTAAACAAGTGTAAAGTCATGCACATCGGGCAAAGAACCCCAACTACTCTTATCAACTGATGGGATCAAAGCTTTCCGAGACAAACCAGGAAAGGGATCTTGGGGTTTTGGTGGACAGCTCAATGAAGATGTCAACCCAGTGCGCAGCAGCAGTGAAAAAAGCAAATTCTATGCTAGGCATGATCAGGAAGGGAATCGAAAATAGGTCGGCAAATGTTGTATTGCCTCTCTACAAATCTATGGTGAGGCCACATCTGGAGTACTGTGTACAATTCTGGTCACCGCACCTCAAGAAGGATATAACAGAACTGGAAAAGCGGGCACTCCCTGAAGCTCCAAGGTAGGAAAGTTAGGACTAATAAAGGGAAATATTTCTTCACCCAGAGGGTCATTGGGTTATGGAACTCACTTCCAGAGGAGGTTGTGACAGCGGTCAGCCTGGACAGCTTCAAGGCAGGATTAGACAGATTCATGGATACCAAGGGAATCAGTAGTTACTGAAATGGACATCCAAGTGCCACCTCTGTGTTGATGGAGGCAGGCAGGATTTTCCCCGGGTACTGGTTGTGGGGGGTTGGGAGCAGGTGAGGGTTTTGCCCTCCTTTCTGCTAGAGATCCCCGTGTACAACTAGTGGGCCACTGTGTGACACAGAATGCTGGACTAGATGGGCTGAGGCCCGATTCAGCATGGCTCTTCTTATGTTCTTATGTTCCCATGTTCTTATAAAATAAAATATAAAATAAAATATAAAATAAAATAAATTTAGTGCCCCTACATCGCGGTTTTTCACTTATTGCAGGAGTTCCTGGAACATAACCCCAGCAATAAGTGGCGCACCGGGAATGTGGCGCAGCTGGCTAAGTGTCAGCTGCATAACATCTCTCTGACCAGTAGGTCATGAGTTTGAGGCCTGCTCAGGTTGAGTTGCGTGCTCGACCTTTAAGTGTAGCCTGCTGCCGACCTTTGCAGCCCGAAAGACAGTTGCATCTGTCAAGTAGGAGATTAAGGTACCACATGAAGTGGGGAGGCATATTTTGACTGAATTATGAGGCCCTTGAAAAGAACTCCAGAAAGGCTGAGGAATGCAGAAGGAACAACAAGGGATGCTGAGAGATTAGGAGTGCGTCATGAGTTCGAGGCCTGCTCGGGTCGAGGTGGGTGCTCGACCTTTATGTGTAGCCTGCTGTCGACCTTTGCAGCCTGAAAGACAGTGCTCTCTGGATGTCGGTGAACTACAACTCCAAAACTCAAGGTCAATGCCCACCAAACCCTTCCAGTATTTTCTGTTGGTCTATTTTGGCATTGCTCCCGTTTTCAACCACATATCTGTGTGAGATGAGCTTCTCTAGCTTGACTGCGATAAAAACTAAACACAGAGAGACTGACAGCTGTTGAGCAAGAGCTTTGTGTGTGTCTTTCTGTCTTTCTGCCATTCCTGCCAGGATATCTATGTTGTGTTCATCAAAACAGGCCCAGGTTTCACACTGAGTGTATAAATACATTTAAAAACATATTAACTATATGTATTACTGTGTTAGAGTGTCATTTTGTGTCATTTTGGTTGGTTGTGCCCCAGGATTTTGTAAATGTAAAAAACTGTGCCGCGGCTCAAAAAAGGTTGAAAAACACTGGTCTAACAGCACCTGGGATTTCATTGTTGGTCTCCCATCCAAGCAAGCCGACCTTGCTAAGCTTCCAACGTCAGATGGGATTTGGTGACCTTAGGGTTTTTAGTAGGTATTATACTTTGAGTACACCCTGTGAGATATTGCCTTAAATGGACATCCATTTCAGATCCCTCAGGCAAAGCACTTCGTGTCATGCGTCAACAGCCTGATGTTGTGGCCAACAAAACAAAGCAATTCTAAGCTGCACATAAAAAAAGATTATAGTGTCCGGGTCTTGGAAATTAGTAGCACTCCTTTGATCAGATTTGCTCGGAGCAAACCCGTGCAGTTCTGAGAATTGCTATTCAAGAAGGCTATGGAGAAGCAGGAAGGTGTCTCGAGAAGGGAGTCCAAAGTGGTCAAAAATGTGGAAACCATAGCTGCCTATGAGGACTGGCTTAGGGATCTGGGTATGGTTAGTCTGGAGAACATAGGGAGAAGGGGAACATAGGACATGTTAGTCATCTTTAGCTTGTATGAAGGGCTGCCAATTAAATGGCAGAGAAAGTTGGTTCTCTGGAGCTCTAGAGACTGTGGACCTCTTCTCAGTTGAATCAATGAGAGGGAGGGGTAGGCTAACAAGCACAAAAACTCAAGAGGGGGAACCAGAAGGATGGCGCAGATGGAAGCTCACAGATGGTTGCAATCAATCAACATGCCATTTATCAGTACAGAATATAAATCACCATGTATCAACATAAACATGAGGTAAAACACACACACGCTCCAATAGCCTGTTGGTACAATGTTACAGCCTGGTAAAGTGAGTACACAACAATCAACTAGCGATAATACATTCATGAGACAGGGATAATAAGGGCAAAAGTCCAGGGTAGTATAAGAATCTATGTTACTCACAACAGGAAAGTCCAGGAATGAAAGAAGGGCTTGGCGTGGTGTGTGGGAGCAAGGACGGCCGGACCTGCACGTTGGAGGCGCGTCACTGGGGTGCGACTGGAGGTGCCGGCTTTGTGGCGCGCTTGCCGTGTCACAAGAAAGCGACAGGCGGCGCGGTGAGCAGCGTCATCCAGGGGCGCAAACAGCCCGAAGTAAACAATGACGTAATTAGTCAGTGACTGGGTCCGCAGGGAAAATAATGCAAGGGAAAGATAAACAGTTGAAGGAGAGCCGGGACCTTGCCGAACGGCTTGGAAATCCTTGGAGGCACCAAAAAATATTCGCCGTTTTCGTGCCTGAACGGGCACTTCTTCTGGGCGCGTCACTGAATCATTTAAATCAAGGCGATCACTACTGGTTGCAGCAGCCCTTTGGATTCTTATCACTGGATGACGCTGCTCACCGCGCCACCTGTCGCTTTCTTGTGACACGGCAAGCGCGCCACGAAGCCGGCACCTCCAGTCGCACCCCAGTGACGCGCCTCCAACGTGCAGGCCCGGCCTCGTCCTTTGCCCCCACACACCACGCCAAGCCCTTCTTTCATTCCTGGACTTCCCTGTTGTGAGTAACACAGATTCCTAGACTACCCTGGATTTTTGCCCTTATTACCCCTGTCTCATGAATGTATTATCGCTAGTTGATTGTTGTGTACTCACTTTACCAGGCTGTAACATTGTACCTACAGGCTATTGGAGCGTGTGTGTGTTTTACCTCATGTTTATGCTGATACATGGTGTTTTATATTCTGTATTGATAAATGGCATGTTGATTGATTGCAACCATCTGTGAGCTTCCATCTGCGCCATCCTTCTGGTTCCCCCTCTTGAGTTTTTGACCTCTTCTCAGTACTGTTTCGCCAGCAGTTGTGCATGATGAAGGGTTGTGGATTCCATGTGGTGGAAAAATGTTGGATTGCATGGTCATTAGGTTCTCTTCCAACCTCTCTTCCGGAGGTCATCTGGAGTTTCGGAGTTTTGGGGTGCGGCGTTATCTGTATGCAGATGACGTCCAACTTTGTCACTCCTTCCCACCTACTACTAAGGAGGCTGTTCAGGTCCTGAACCGGTGCTTGGCCGCTGTGTCGGACTGGATGAGGGCGAACAAATTGAAATTGAATCCAGACAAGACAGAGGCACTCCTGGCCAGTCGAAAGGCCAAACAGGGCATAGGGTTACAGCCTGTGTTGGACGGGGTCACACTCCCCCTGAAGACGCAGGTTCGCAGTCTGGGTGTGATCCTGGACTCATCGCTGAGCCTGGAACCCCAGGTTTCGCCGATGACCAGGGGAGCATTCGCACAATTAAAACTTGTGCGCCAGCTGCACCCGTACCTTGGGAAGTCTGACTTGGCCACGGTAGTCCATGCTCTGGTTACATCCCGTATAGATTACTGCAAGTTCTCTACGTGGGGCTGCCTTTGAAGACTGCTCGGAAGCTTCAATTGGTCCAACAGACAGCAGCCAGGTTGATAACAGGAGTGTCACTCAGGGAGCGTACAACTCCCCTGTTGTGCCAGCTCCACTGGCTACCAGTTTGCTACCGGGCACAATTCAAAGTGCTGGTTCTGGTCCAACTTACCTGACCGAACGCATCTCTCCCTATGAACCATCGAGATGTTTAAGATCATCCGGAGAGGCCCTGCTCTCGGTCCCGCCTGCTTCCCAGGCGCACCTGGCAGGGACGAGAGACAGGGCCTTCTCAGTGGTGGCTCCTCGGCTTTGGAACTTCCTCCCAAGTGCCATCAGATCGGCCCCCTCCCTCCTGACGTTTTGTAAGAAAGTCAAGACTTGGCTTTTCGAGCAAGCATTCGCAGGCGAACTTTAATCAAGATCATGGATTACTATGACAACGAAACGGAAACCGATTTTAAGATTGTGGAGCTGAGATTTGTATTTTGTAGTTTTTAACTGTTAATTTTATATGTTTTTATAGGACTGTTTTTATCTTGTGATGTATTGTATGTGGGCACTTGTTGGCGCTTGTTCACCGCCTCGAGTCGCCTTTGGGCTGAGAGAGAGAGGCGGTATAAAGGCATGACAAATCTATTATATAAATGGGTTCACGTCAAGTGATGTATACCTCAAACAAAGAAACCATACAACGCAGAAACACAATACTTGCCAACAGAAATAGGCCTCAAGCAAGGTATGTTTGTAGCAAAGAAACTTTCCCCCCCAAAACCTAAAAGGCCCCCAAAACAACGAGTAAAAATAAAACTACATTTACCAGCATCCTCCGGGGCAGCTAAAGACTCACCCAGCCTCTACATTCTGAACAACATGATTGGCTGCCAATAAGGGCGGATTTGCATAACTGCTGCACTGGCCAGCCAACATGAAAATTCCGATCCATAATAAACTGCCAAAACAGAATAAGGAAAAGGCCTGAGCCAATCCCCAACACAAACACCCACATCACTTCCAACCGAAAAATCACAGACCACGCCCAAAATTGACAGTAAGGCTTCATTAACTTGATTTCCCTAACTAGCCCTCACTTACTGGGAAGCTGTTTACGCTCTGAATTGACAGTAAGGCTTCATTAACTTGATTCTCCCGACTAGGCCTCAGCTCATTGGACATTGTGTATGGCCTGAATTGACAGTAAGGCTTCATTAACTTGCTGTTCCTAACTAGGCCTCAGCTCATGGGACATTGTGTATGGCCTGAATTTACAGTAACCTACCTTGGCACACAGAGCCCCGACCATGCATGATGGGACTTGAAGTACCATCATGGAAAATGGGATTTGTAGTACTTCAAAACCCATCATTCCCCACAGACCACTGTGGCCCAGAACCAAGACCAATAAAGACCCAACTTGGCACACCATGCCCCCCATGACCCACACTCCATCCAACTGCAGTTTAGAGGAGGGCACACCGTGGATGATTGGACTTTCTCGCATCTCCTAAAAAGGGCACAGCAACGCGTGCCGGGTACAGCTAGTAAATAAATAAAAACTCTGGGATACCTATGATTTGAGAGTAAGGGAAGGTTTCTGACGGGCGGAGACCATCAATATGGTGTTTTTGAACATTTGTATTTTTACATGTCGATTTTAGGGAAGAATGACCCTTTGTCAATACACGTTCTAACATGTTGAGTATGTGGATCTCCTCAGAAAGGTCCTGAGATCATACTTTTTCCACCCCAGTTCTTCAGTTCGAGAAGCAGCTCTGCAGAGCCTCACGTCCTGCTTTGCAGCAGCTGCAGAGCTGTTTGGGCTGGAAGTCAGCCTGAAGAAAACGGAAGTCCTCTACCAGCCCGCACCACAGGAAGAACACCATCATCCCCACGTCAGCATAGGCAAATCTGTGCTTAAGTCCGTTCAGCAGTTCACCTCCCTGGGAAGCATAATCTCTTCAGACGCCAAGATTGATAAAGAGATAGATCACAGACTAGCAAAGGTATATAGTGCATTTGGAAGGCTTCACAAAAGAGTCTGGAGTAACAAACACCTGAGGCAAAGCACCAAAATCAGTGTGTAGAGAGCTATCGTACTGTCAATTCTCCTCTATGGGTCTGAAACATGGGTCACCTATCGCCAACACCTACGACTCCTCGAACGCTTTCATCAGCGCTGTCTTCGCACAATCCTAAATATACACTGGGCCGACTATGTGACCAATGTCGCTGTCCTTGAGCAAGCAGGGATCACCAGCATTGAGGCCACGCTATTGAGAACACAGCTGCGCTGGGCAGGGCATGTCTCTAGGATGGAGGACCACCACCTCCCAAAGATACTACTCTATGGTGAACTCGCCACGGGTCAGCGCAAGGTAGGCACCCCCCAAAGTGTTATAAGGACTCCCTGAAACAACACCTCAGGCTCGGCCAGATTGGTCTCCAAAAATGGCCCACCCTGGCCTTACATTGGGAGGCATGGAGACGCACTATCTACTAGGCATGGTTTAGAACCCAAAAATAGGGAATCGAAAATCTAATGGGGAGGGATTTTTTTTGATTAGTAATAGAAAGACTTACAAAAAAATTTCCAAAAATTTCTGAAATGTAACGTAATTACTAACGAAATCCGTTAGTAGTTCGTATGCCAGCGCATGCGCATTCCAGATGGTTTTGGCCTACAACTCCCAGAGATCCTAACAGCTGGTAAATTGGCTGGGATTTCTGGGAGTTGTAGGCCAAAACTTGAATAAATCACACTGAATTCTAGATGGGACTCTCCAAATAGGAAGGAGGGAGGGAAGGAGGGAGGGAGGGAGGGAGGGGGGTATTCTATTCTTGGAAGCAGCAAAAAAAAGGAAGAGGAGCCCCCCCCCTTGCTCCTCGCTGCCTCTCTCTCACCCCGATCCTGAGGGAGAGAGGGCCCAAGTTTGCCCAGGCTGAGAGGAAAAGGAAGAGGCCTGAGGCTGTGAGGAATGGTGGGAGTTGAAGTCCAAAACACCTGGAGGGCTGAAGTTGGCCCCTCATGAAGCCTCTTCAAGGCTTTAGATCCTGGCAGGCAGAAGGGGCAGGGAGAGCCGTCCACTCCTCCTGCCCTGCCAGGATCTAAAGCGCATCAAGGCTTGGCACGCTTTAGATCCTGTGAGAAACCAACCTAATGTATAATAGAATGAATGCTAACTTATAGAGTAAGTGCCTAAATATTATAAGTAATCCAACTGGTCATATACCTACATTCCATGCACATGCAATAATACAGCAGTAATAACAATGGGTATAAGAAGAGGTAAAATTCAAACCAAAGTATTCTGACTCTGGTCCCTCCTCAACCGGTGCAAACGGGCTCTTCTCTATGAGCCCGGGATTCTGCAGCAAGCAAACGCTGTGCCCGGGCTTTTGGCTTTTCCCGGGAGAGGCTGCCTCCTGTTTGCAGTTTGCCCCGCTTGAGGAGGGAGCACAGTCAGAATCCTTCGATTTGAATTTTACCTCTTCTTATACCCATTGTTATTACTGCTGTATTATTGCATGTGCATGGAATGTAGGTATCCTACCCCAATACTCTTTGATGCTTTAGATCCTGGCAGGCAGGAGGGGCAGGGAAGCCTGGAAAAATGTAAACAGAGAGGTTTACTCAGAAGTACATCCACAAAGGAGGGCCCTTCATCCAAAGTGCCCTCCTTTGCGGATTTACTCATGAGTAACCCTCTCTGTTTACTCCGTGCAGATTTACTTCTGAGTAAACCTCTCTGTTTACATTTTTCCAGGCTTCCAGCCGAAAGAAGGAGCGAGTTTAGGGCTTGCCTTGCCATAATACTTATTGCCAAGGGAGGCGGGAGGGTGGTGAGAGAGAAGGAGGGTGCCCCCCCCATACGACCTAATAACGACACTTAAGAAAATCCTGGCCCCCGAAGTTCTATAAAGAAAGTCCACTTCCTGGTTGGCGTTCCAGATGCGGAAATACTCAAAAGTAGCATTTCTTACGAATTTCTTACGAATCATTTCATTTTCATAACTTTTTTCTCATGCCTACTATCTACAATGCTGCGGCCTATTTTGAGAAGATACTCCGATCGGGTCTCGAAGAGAAACGACAACACAGAAAGAACCGCAACTTGGAAACAACATCACCCAAGGAGACTTTCTGCTGTGCTTTCTGCAACCAGACTTGCCTATCTCAGATTGGATCAACTGAATGTTGTACATGTGCAAGGTTTTTGAAGCATTCATGAAAATCCAAAGAGTTGAGAGTTGAGTTCTAAGAGTTGAGAGACTTGAGGATGTGTTATAGTTAGTGCAATCTCTAACTATGAGGAGGAGGTGATAGGATCGTCCACGTCCTCCTGTCCCTCCCGGCAAAACAAGTGAGGATTTAACTTTAAAGGTATTTGGATCCGATCCTGCCTTGAGTTCACAAGGTTTATCAACCGATAGCATCAGCTCCTCTGTCGTCATGCCTTAATGATCTTGTCCTTACATCACCTTTCGAGTTGCCTTCCATTTTGAGCTTTGATTCCCAAGAGGAACGATAACAACAAGCATAGTTCCTTTAGTGCAGGGGTCGGGAACCTTTGTGACTCAGAGAGCCATAAAAGCGAAATATTTGGAAATGTATTTCAGTGAGAGCCATATGATATATATAATATATTTTAAGACTGAATTCAACTAAATGTGAGTCTAGACGTACATACGATGAGAAAAGGATTTCCCCGGCGGAACGACGGGACACTTCAGACCTGACTCTGCAAAAGGCACGCTCAGGACTCTGGGAAGGAAGAGAAGGCGGAAGGAAGGAAGGGGGAAAGAAAGAAAGAGGAAATAAAAGAGGGAGGGGGAGAGGAAGAAAGGAAAGAAGAACGAACTAAGGAAAAGGAAGAAAGGAAAAGCAGGAGAGAGACAAGGAAGGGAAAAGAAAGAAGGAAATGGGAAGAGAGGAAAGGAAAGGGTGGGGAAAAGAAAGGAAAGGGAGTGAGGAAAAAGTAAAATAATGAAGGGAAAAGAAGAAAAGAAAGAAAGGGAGAGAGGGGGAAGTGAACAGAAAGAAAGGAGAAGGAAAGGAAGAATGGGGGAAAAGAATATAAGAGGAAGGAAAGAGGGAAGTAAGGAAGGAAGGAAGAGGGAGGGAGTATGGAGGAAAGAAGGAAAGGGAGAGAGGGAGGGAAAAGGAAGGAGAGAAGGAGAAGGAAAGGGTGAAGGGGAAAAGAAAGGAAGGAAGAGGAAGGAAGGAAGAGGGAGGAAGAATGGAGGAAAGAAGGAAGGGGAGAAAGGGAGGGAAAATGAAAGAGATCAGGAAAAGGTGAAAGGGAGAAAGGAAGGAAGGAAGAGGAAGGAAGGAAGGAAGGAAGGAAGGAAGGAAGAGGGAGAATGGAGGAAAGAAGGAAGGGGAGAGAGGGAGGGAAAAGGAAGGGGAGAAGGAGAAGGAAAGGGTGAAGGAAGGAAGGAAGAGAGAGGGAGGGAACAGGAAGGAAAGAAGGGGAAGGACAGGGTGAAGGGGGAAAAGAATGGAAGGAAGAGTAAGAAAGGAAAGAAGAGGGAGAATGGAGGAAAGAAAGAAGGGGAGAGAGGGAGGGAAAAGGAAGGAGAGAAGGAAAAGGGTGAAGGGGGGAGAAAGAAAGGAAGGAAGGAAGAGGAAGGAAGGAAGAGGGAGAATGGAGGAAAGAAGGAAGTGGAGAGAGGGAGGGACAAGGAAGGAGAGAAGGGTGAAGGGGAGAAAGAAAGGAAGGAAGAGGAAGGAAGGAAGGAAGAGGGAGGAAGGAAGAAGGAGAATGGAGGAAAGAAGGAAGGGGAGAGAGGGAGGGAAAAGGAAGGAGAGAAGGGAGATGGAAAGGGGTGAAGTGGAAGGGGAGAAAGAAGGAAAAGGAAGAAGGCAGGAAGGAAGGAAGAGGGAGAATGGAGGACAGAAGAAAGGGGAGACAGGGAGGGAAAAGGAAGGAGAGAAGGAGAAGGAAAGGGTGAAGGGGGAAAGAAAGGAAGGAAGAGGAACGAAGAGGGAGGAAGGAAGGAAGGAAGGAAGGAAGGAAGGAAGGAAGGAAGGAAGGAAGGAAGGAAGGAAGGAAGGAGGAGAATGGAGGAAAGAAGGAAGGGGAGAGAGGGAGGGAAAATACCCCTGGCCTATAGGGTATTTGTGCCAAATGTGGTCCTGTGAATGAGAATACATCCTGCGTCTCAGATATTTACAATACGATTCATAACAGTAGCAAAACGACAGTTATGAAATAGCAACGAAAATAGTGTTATGGTTGGGGGTCACCACAACATGAGGAACACATTCCCCATTGCTCATCCGAGACAAAATGAGCCTTTATCCTTTACATTAGGAATTCAAAAAAAAAAGTTGAGTTATATAGGCATTTAAATTAGTTAATTCACACAAAAATAATGTCCCATCCGAAATTCCGAGCACGTTCCGTTTCCGAGGTCAGGGAGGGTCAAAAAACAAATACCGCAACTGGAATGGAGTCAATCCACTTGCGAGCCTCGCTAGCAATGTCAAATGCTCCAACGTATAGCGTGGGCTTGGACGATGCCATTGGAAGAGAGAGAGAGAGAGATAACCAAAGCAATCTTGTAATTGCATTGTTGTGGTTGCTTACTGGCGCATCATATGCCATATCATCCGGTTGTGATAAGAGATAAGCTCACCGCTTGGCATCTCTTCCTCATCCAGAACAAAAAAAAAACAATCGAGCACAATGCACGTGCTTTTGATGTCTGGATTTGTTGTGTAGCCTTTGTCGACTTAGCTTTGGGAGGGAATGAGTTGATTTACGGCTCCATTCTTCTACTCGGGTGGATTTTCTCGTTCTACCCGTTCTGTGCGGAGAATTTTTTAAAAATTGGCTCCCTGCCCTGAAAACAATTGTTTGCAAGAGACTAAGGCATGCAATAAATCAATCTGAATTCACTTCATGATGCAATTCCAGCACCTTTGGAAGGTTCGCACCTTGGGTGTGATCCTGGACTCATCGCTGGGCCTGGAACCCCAGGTTTCGGCGGTGACCAGGGGAGCATTTGCACAGTTAAAACTTGTGCGCCAGCTGCGCCCATACCTTGGGAAGTCTGACTTGGCCACGGTGGTCTATGCTCTGGTTACATCCCGTATAGACCACTGCAATGCGCTCTATGTGGGGTTGCCCTTGAAGACTGTCCAGAAGCTTCAAAACCCTGAAGACGCAGGTTCACAGTTTGGGTGTGATCCTGGACTCATCGCTGGGCCTGGAACCCCAGGTTTCGGCGGTGACCAGGGGAGCATTTGCACAGTTAAAACTTTTGTGCCAGCTGCGCCCGTACCTTGGGAAGACTGACTTGGCCACGGTGGTGCACGCTCTGGTTACATCCCGTATAGCAGGGGTGCTTACACTTTTTCAGCATGCGAGCTACTCTTAAAGCAACCAAGTCCAAAAGATCTACCTGTTCCTTTCGCCGTGGGCTCCCACGCACTTCCGCCGCCGCGCGCTCTTGCCACCGCGCATGCTCCTGCTGCTGTTTTCCGCCCGCGGGACATTGCAGGAAGGAGAAAGCATGAGGTGGGGCATCCAGAGGGAGCGCTGCGCCCTGCCTGTCTCACCGGCAACGGAGGCTGCACAGCTGCTTCTGGATGAGAGAGAGGCAGGAAGAAGGAAGCCCCGCCTCGTGCTTCCTTCTTCCTGCAATGCCCCGCAGGCGAAAGAAGCATTGTGAGAGCGGAAGTCAGTAGCAGGAGCGCGCATGCGCGCGCATGGCAGGAGCTCCCCATCTGGCTGGTGAGGCCCGAAGATCACCTGGAAGAGGGCCGAAGATCTACTAGTAGCTCCCGAGCTACCTAATGAGCACCCCTGCCGTATAGATTACTGCAACGCTCTCTACCTGGGGTTGCCTTTGAAGACTGTTCGGAAGCTGCAACTAGTCCAACGGACAGCAGCCAGGTTGATAACAGGAGCGGCATTCAGAGAGCGTACAACTCCCCTGTTGTGCCAGCTCCACTGGCTGCCAATTTGCTACCGGGCACAATTCAAAGTGCTGGCTTTAGCCTTTAAAGCCCTAAATGGTTCTGGTCCAACTTACCTGTCCGGACGCATCTCTCCCTATGAACCATCGAGATGTTTAAGGTCATCCGGAGAGGCCCTGCTCTCGGTCCCGCCTTCTTCGCAGGCGCAACTGGCGGGGACGAGAGACAGGGCCTTTTCAGTGGTGGCTCCTCGGCTTTGGAACGCCCTCCCTAGAGACATCAGATCGGCCCCCTCCCTCCTGACGTTTCGCAAGAAAGTCAAGACCTGGCTATTGGAACAGGTATTTGCTGATGAAATATAAGGCTTACCGTATTTTTCGCACCATAAGACGCAGTTTTTTTTCCTCCCAAAATAGGAAGAAAAATGAGCCGCGTCTTATGGAGCGAAGATGCAGGCAGGGAGGGGGAGGCACTGGAGCAGAGGGGCGGCGATATACTCATGCTATATTCGCGCCCCCAGCGGCTCCCGGCAGCTGCCCGGCTGCGCCACAAGATGGCCAGGCTCCCGCTGCCGTGTCGCCGCAACCAGTCGGCGCGCGGAGGAACGGGGCGGAAGAGGGGACTTACGGGCGGGAGGGAGGGAGGGAAGGAGGAAGAGGCCGCAGCGCCTCCGCAGGGGCTCCCTCCCTCCGGCGAGGCCTTCCTCCTCTTCCTCCTCTTCCTCCTCGGCAGAGGCGACGGAGTGATGTCACGAAGATGCGCGTCTGTCTTCGGGCCCTTCTGGGGACGCTGCTGCTGCTACCGCTGCGTCTCCGGAAGGGGGGCCAGAGGCGCATCTTCGTGACGTCACTCCGTCGCACCTCTGCCGAGGAGGAAGAGGAGGAAGGCCTCGCCGGAGGGAGGGAGCCCTGCGGAGGTGCTGCGGCCTCTTCCTCCTTCCCTCCCTCCCTCCTGCCCCGTGAGTCCCCTCTTCCGCCCCCGTTCCTCCACGCCGCCGACTGGCTGCGGCGACACGGCAGCGGGAGCCTGCCCCATCTTGTGGGCGCGGCGGCAGCCGCCCGAGAAGCCGCCGGGGGGAATATAGCGTGAGTATATTGCCGCCCCCCCTCGGCTCCCGCGCCTCCCCTCCATATTAGTGTCCCATATAGTAGACAGCCCCATTTCCCCCATTTTCCATCTCTAAAATCTAGGTGCGTCTTATCAGCAGGTGCGCCTTATGGTGCGAAAAATACGGTAATTAGATATATGGAATGACGACGATGCGACGGAAATTGATTTCAACATGACGCTGAGATTGCAATTGTATGTTTTAATTGTTAATTTGTTATTATATGTTTTTTTCTGTGGGGGGTTGACTTGTTGCTGTGTTGTATTGAGGGCAGAGACTGCCTGTGTAAACCGTCCCGAGTCGCCTTCGGGCTGAGAGGGGCGGTATAGAAACACGACAAATAAATAAATAAATGGTCCAACAGACGGCAGCCAGATTACTAACAGGAGTTGCACTCAGGGAGCATACAACTCCTCTGTTGTGCCAGCTCCATTGGCTGCCAGTTTGCTACTGGGCATAATTCAAAGTGCTGGCTTTAGCCCAGGGGTGGGCAATTATTTTTTTCCAAGGAGCCACACGAGAGCCAAAAAATATTATGGAGGGCCACACCTAAAGGCTGAACTACATTCTAATCTACATTATTTATTTACTATATTTACTATATTTACTATATATTACACATCATTAATATTAACATATTACTATATCAAGAACTATTCATATACTATTAGTATTAATATCATAATTATTATATTATAGTATATACAGTATATATAGACATTATAATATATTGAAATTATAATATAATATAACATTATATTATATTATTTATTATATTATTATATTATTATAATACATTTTTAATAAAATAATAATAAAAACCACTAAAATAAAATAAAATGAAATTCAAGAAGACAAGGTGCTAACCAAGATGGAGGCTGACATCCTGAAGAGAGGAAGGATCCCAAGATGGAATGGCCCAATGGACCCAGCCCAGAGGATGACGAAGTGGACCCAACCGCCGCTGTAGCGGAGCAGAGTAGAGGACGATTGGAGGCTGCAGGCCTCTGCCCGCTCTCGTCCCCAGCCATTCCGTCAGAGGCGTTCCCGATCGGCTGATTGCCCTGCCATAGAGTGCCTGTCATCCCGGCTTTGGAGTGCCTGCCATCCCAGGAGGCGATCCGGGCCTGCAATGGGAGCAGTCGGCGACCTGTGGCGGCTGATTGCCCTGGCGACCTGGAAGACAATATTTATTTATTTATTCATTTTCAACATTTCTACCCCGTTCTTCTCAACCCTCGAAGGGGGACTCAGAACAGCCGAACAAAGGCAACATTGTACAATATAAAACCAAAAACACAGTATAAATACAATTATAAAACCAAAAACATTGAGCATTAAAATACATTAAAATACAATTAACATTAATACATCATATACATTCACTTAAGTTCACGATCAAGTCTTCCGGGGCGCCAGGGCGATCAGCCGCCACAGGTCTCCGACTGCTCCCGCTGCAGGCCCGAATTGCCTCCCGGGATGGCAGGCACTCCAAAGCCGCCGCTCCTCCGATCGTTCTCCGGAGCAGCAGGCTGTCTGCTGACGCAGGCCCCACAGCCCGCGATGGGATGGTGGCAGCGGCACCCCTTCCTCTTGGCCCCGCCTCCGACACCCTTCTCCCCGGGCCGGGCAGAATCGGCTGGCAGGTCGCATCCGGCCCACAGGCCGTAGGATGCCCAGGTTTGGTATAGATTCATCTCTAGTTTATCCATGCTGACCCTACTAAGGGGGTTCCAGACAACTCTATAATGTGGGAGCATCTGCGTTTGTAAAACGCATTGGCTGCCGGGTTCTCGATCTGTGCTTTTCGGGCAAGGCGGGGGGAGGGGAAAGTACAGACAGCTTCCCGGAATTTTCTGGGAGAATAGCGAGACAGCCCCCATTCTCTCCCAAGACCTGTTAAAAAGCATTGAAAAATAAAATAACTTACCCAACCACAATTAACGTACTGTCGGAGCTCTCCCGGCATGTAGGAATAAGGCACCAAGAGAAGGGGGGGGGGGGCAGGATTTGCACCAGGAGAGCTCTGGCATTGCTTTAATGGTGGTCAGGTAAGTTTTTTCAATTTCTAAATGCTTTTCTGGGGGGTTTGGGGAGGGCATTCAGGGGCGGTCCGACGTATACGCAAAGTAAGCGGCCGCTTAGGGCGCCATCTTCTGGGAAGGGCGCCGCCACGCCCGCCACGCCGCCGTAGCAAACCTCCCTGCTGCTGCGCGGGCTTCAGCGCCTGGCGTGCAGGAGCTTCTAAGCATGTGCTGAGACTTTCGCGCCTGCGCAGTGGCTCCGGAGCTGAAGTTGAGCTCCGGAGCCACTGCGCATGCCCAGAAGCTCCTGCAGGCGCTGAAGCCGAAACCCGTAAACACGTCACGTCAGCACTCTGTCCATATTCAGCACGCAGGGGACGGAGGCAAAGGGAGAGGCTTAACCTCTTCCTTTGCCTCCGCCCCTGCGTGCCGAAGACGGACGGAGTGCTGACCTGACGTGTTTACGGGTTTCGGCTTCAGCGCCTGCAGGAGCTTCTGGCATGCGCAGAAGCTCCTGCAGGCGCAGAAGCTTGTAAACACATCACGTGACGCAATTGGGCAGGCAGGGGGCAGAGGCAAAGGGAGAGGGGGCGGAGACAAAGGGGGGCACCAAAGTAATGTTCGCTTACCATATAAAATAACCTTAGACCGCCCCTGAGGGCATTCGAGACCTCCGGCATCATAGAGGCTGGAAAATGCGAGAGTGCTTTGTGGATGGCTCCCTCAGAAATCCCTGGACACCGGGACCCGAGGTGCATCACAAGGAGGCAGTACCCTGGCAAAAAGGGGGTCACTGAAGAACTCTGGGGCCGGCACGCTGTAGGTTCCATGTTGCTCTGGACCCAAGTGGAGCCCCAACACATTCCACAACTGCGAAGGGTCAGAGTCCGTGCAAAGCGAGACCTGATCCCCAGCCGGACACCGAGTCCCGATCCATGGGGGGTCCTCAAAAGCGGCTGGAGGAGCTCCGTCACATGGCCCTTCGAGATTGATAGAGTGATGGTCCCTTTGAAACATCTCCCTGCGAAGCTCTTCGGTGCGACCCAGGAGGGCATCAACATTCCCAACAGGAGCTACATTCCCGACAGGTTGTGGGGACTCATGAGAGTCAGACTATCCCCTCCCTTCATTAACTTCCCCCACAAAGGTAAACAATATTTAAACAACCCCACAAACAAGCCTTAACAGAAATGGCACTGAGATAGATCACGGATCTAGCTAGCACATGATCTCTCTCTCTCTCTCAGAAGCCAGGTCACCACAGGCAAATGGAGGAGCTCACCCTGGTATAGATAGGTTGTACAATTGTTTAGTGGAAGAGATCTACTTGCATCATGCCATTGTATAGAATGGGACTCGGGAGCACCCGCGGATACTGGGACCCTGTGACCCAAGCACCGCGGATACCGAGGCTCCAATCCTCGTCCTTCTCAGCTGTCCAAAAACTCTCCCATGGGTCTGGGGACCTTAGCTGAGGGGTTTGTTTTGTCACAGGGCAATATGTCTTCATTACTTAGTGGGCATGACCATCTCTACACGAGTGATAGCCTTTGATGATGATGAGCCAACTGTTTGGAGAGTGTTGTTTACAATACTATATTTGTTTAGTGATAACCAATGGGAAATGTGTCCTCTGAGCATGTGCAGAGTGCCAAGCAAGGCAAGAGATAGGATGCTGGGGGAAGAGATGGATATGCAAGGAAGGGAGGGGCTTGGGAAATGTGTCCTCTGAGCATGTGCAAATTGCTAAGCAAGGCAAGAGATAGGATGCTGGGGGATATGATGGACATGCAAGGGAGGGGCTTGGGAATGTGTCCTCTGAGCATGTGCAGAGTCAGGCCTGGATTAACACGTTTTTGCGCCCTAGGCCACACTTTGGAATTATGCCCCCAGCCAACCTCTACGGGGCCCCCCCCCACACACACACACACCACTCAGACCCACACTTGGCTGGCTTTCGCCATGGTGCCTCCGGAGCAGAAGAGAAAGGCAAGTAGGCACCATTCCGCCACCTCCAAGGTCCCCATTCCCACCAGCTGGAAAGCTCCGCTGTGCTCTAAAGGTCTCCTCGGGAGTCGGGAGGCTTGGGGAGAGCGCAGCAGGTGCAAACCCGCTCCAAAGGCGTGCATGAGAGAGAGCGTCTCTCTCTCTCTCTCTCTCTCTCATGCACGCCTTTGAGAGAGAGAGAGCGCAGTTTGCACTCCCCAAGCCTCCCCAACTTCCCGAGGAGACCTTTAGAGCACAGCGGAGCTTTCCAGCCGGTGGGAATGGGGACCTTGGAGGTGGCGGAAGAGAGAGAGAGAAAGAGCAAGAGAGAGAGAGCATGCACGAGAGAGAGAGTGCACGTGAGAGAGAGAGAGAGAGAGAAAGTATGTGTGTGAGAGAGAGATGTCCGCTTGCCGTGCGCTCCCGGAGGGGACTGAGCAGAGACTTTGCCAGGAGAAGGAGCGAGGAGGGGCATGAGAAAGGGGAAAAGAGGTGCGCGGACCAGTTCTTTTTGGTCCGTGATCTGCGCCCCCCCCCCCTCGGCTTCCACCCCAGCCCATGGCCTCATTGGCCTTATGGGTAATCCGGGCATGTGCAGAGTGCCAAGCAAGGCAAGAGATATGGTGCTGGGGGAAGAGATGGATATGCAAGGAGGGGAGGGGCTTGGGAAATGTGTCCTCTGAGCATGTGCAAAGTGCCAAGCAAGGTAAGAGACAGGATGCTGGGGGATATGATGGACATGCAAGGGAGGGGCTTGGGAATGTGTCCTCTGAGCATGTGCAGAGAGCCCAGCAAGGCAAGAGAAATCAGAAAGGAAGGAGGGGCCTTCTGGCTGGGAAAAGGGATGTGTGTATGTATAAGTGTGTGTGTGTGTGTGTGTGTGTGTGTGTATACGTATATATGTATATCAGGGCCGTAGCCAGGATTTTGGTTTGGGGGCTGAGTTTGGTCGGGGGGGCGGCTGAGACTGGGTGGAAGACGGTTTACCCTAGCAAACCTTTTGTATTGTTATCCCAATAACCCCATGAAGGTGGGATATAATGAGCATGGTGATCAGATCATGATATGAATAAATATAACAGTTTAAATAATGTACCAGTAAGGCCTTTTCGCAGACCACCCTGAAAATTTTGGGGGCCTGAAGCGACCAGCAGGATGCCGTATAACACCAATTTTGCAGGATCTGCACTGGCTGCCTATTGAGCACCGGGTCGCCTTCAAAGTGCTGGTTCTTACCTTCAAGGCCATTCACGGCCTGGGGCCAGCGTATCTGAGGGACCGTCTCACCCCATATTGCCCAGCGAGATCACTTCGGTCCGAAGAGGCCAACCTGTTGGTAGTACCATCTGTAAAGTCGGCACATCTAACATCGACCCGCCGGAGGGCGTTCTCTATTATAGCTCCCACACTATGGAACGCCTCCCCGGCCGGCCAGAGCCCTGAGAGATCTGCTGCCATTTAGACGGGCCTGCAAAACTCATTTGTTTAGGCAGGCCTTCTCGCGAGTAGGCCTCGTCTATCCTCTCTGGGCTGTGATATCTCCTGCTGCTCAATTGTTATATTGCATTTTGCTGTTTAATTGTTTTAACTGTTTTTAACTGTTTTTATGTTTTAACCTGTGGCGTTGTGCCACTGGCTCTGTGAGCTGCCGCGAGCCCCCGGGAGTCGGCGGCGAAGAAGCCCCAATAAATAAATAATAAAATAAATAAATATATACAGTACATCAGGGGTGCTCACACTTTTTCAGCATGGGAGCTACTGATTAAAAAACCAAGTCCCAAAGATCACCTGCCCAGAAATGTAAAACGTATAACTATTTTCTTATTTATTTATTTATATTTATTATTCATTTTTATGTACCGCTCCTTCCAGCAGGCTCGGGGCAGTTTACATAAAATGAAGTTAGAAAACATCAACATTTCAATGTAATAACAACAATATAAAACAGAGCATAAAAATACATCCAACCACCCCATTTCTCCCACACTGCCATATTACCACACATATTATCAGCCAGAAAGTAAGAAGAGAGGCTTTTGAACTGCAAGGCCATTTAATACTCAGCAAGGTAAACAAAGGGGCATGCAAAAATACATCCAACCACCCCATTTCTCCCACATTTCCATATTCCCCAATATATATTTTTCAAGGAACAGAGCAAGCAGAGAGGCTTTGGAGCTAAAAGGCCATTTTAAACATTAAAAATAAGCAAAGAGACATGCCACAGAACAATCAAGCACCCACCCCAAAGTAAAAAGACCGACCTTTGAGATGCAGTAAGGAAATGACCCCCAAGAGTCCTTCTCCTCCTCCTCCGTCGTTGCTCCTATTTCCACGCCGCCAGCATGCGTGCCGCCTCCAAGGGCTCACGAGAAGTACGAGAGGCAGAATGGGCGCTTCTGCGCATGCGTGGGGGGCCAGCCATGCATTGCGTCATCCAGGCCCGCCCCCTTTGATCTCCTACGACTCTGAGTGGCTGGAGAAGGACGGAGGGGGGAGGAGGAATCCAAAAGAGGGGGCCCATTCTGCCTCTTGGACTCTGGACGGAGCTTTTGGAGGCGGTGCACGAGCAGGGAGGAGCAACGACGGAGGACTTCTTTGCAGCGTGCAGGGGCGCGTGAAGAGGACCAACAGCAAAAAACCTCATCAGGGGCCTGAAGATCACCAGGATGAGGCCCGAAGATCACCCTGGTGATCCCGATCACCATTCTGAGCACCCCTGCAGTACATGTAAATATAATAATAATATATAATAATAAATATAAATATACTAATATATAATATAATAATAATAACAATAATAAAATATCTAATATCCATTTTTTATTGTTCACTGTTTTGATGCTTTTAGATATATTGTAATGTGATATTTTTGATTTTTACGGATGTATGTATTTTATATATGGGATCGAATTGTGCGGACTGATCACTGCTCTGAGTCGCCTTTGGGCTGAAATAGGGGCGGGGTAGAAATAGTGTAAATAAATAAATAAATAAATAAATAAAATAAAATAAAAATAAATGCAGGATCACCACCTAGTGGTTAATAAGGGTATAACCCTTATTTGATTTCATTCTTGAAGTTCACCTGCTCTTCACCTTGGACTGGCTAGGTTCCATAACTCTGGGTTTTGCTGGCTTTGCACCTTTGAATTCCTGTAATGACTTTTGGGCTAGCTGATGTCGTAGCTCATGTTTCTCATTCCATCTTGTTGAATAACCCAGATGGCTTTAATTATCTAGGACAGTGTTTCTCAACCTGGGGGTCGGGACCCCTGGAGGGGTTGTGAAGGGGTGTCAGAGGGGTCACCAAAGACCAACAGAAAACATAGTATGAAGGTTCCTTGTGGGAAGTTTTGCCCAATGATATCATTGATGGGGTTCAGAATGCTCTTTGATTGTAGGTGAACTATAAATCCTTGCTACTACAACTCCCAAACATTAAGGTCTATTTTCCTCAAACTCCACCAGTCTTCACTTTTGGGCATATTGAGTATTTGTACCAAGTTTGGTCCAGATCTATCACTGTCTGAGTCCAGAGTGCTCTCTGGATATAGGTGAACTACAACTCCAAAGCTCAAAGTCAATGCTCACCAAACCCTCCCAGTATTTTCCGTTGGTGGTGTGAGTTCTATGTGCCAAGTTTGGTTCAATTCCATCATTGGTGGAGTTCAGAATGCTCTTTGATTGTAGGCGAACTATAAAACCCAGCAACTACAACTCCCAAATGACAAAATTTCCCACAACCCCTACATAACAGTAGCAATATTACAGTTATGAATTGGCAATGAAAATAATTGTGTGGTAGGGGGTCACCACAACATGGGGAACTGTATTATGGGGTTGCGGCATTAGGAAGGTTGAGAAACACTGATCTAGGAGCAATTGCCCTAAAGAGGATCCCAGAGTTTCCACACCAGATCCTCTCCGGCAGGAATGCCCAGATTTGTGCTGGGACCAATCCTGGGGCTTTCCAGCCGAGAAACCCACCGAAGAGGAGTCTGGAGGCTAAGGCACACCACTTACATTTCCCTTGGACGATACTGCCAGGAGGGTGGCTGAGGAGGCAGACACGGAGCGGGAACTGAGCCTGAAAGCTGGGGAGGGCAGGGAGCCCACTGTTAGACCTGGACTCTCAGCCTCGACGGCGGATCTCTGTGAGGCGTGTTGCCCCTCCGATGCGCCCAATCCTGATCCGAGTTCAGATGCAGCGACTGGAGGTCCATGGCTGGTCGAGACAAGCGCCGGCCAGCCCAGCCGCCTTGTACCGATGGAGTGCCCCTGGAGAGACCTGGTACCGTTGGACATTACGGAGATCCTGGCCTGTTCCCAGAGGCAAAGTAAACAGCCTGGCCATAATTACAATAAGGATAGTCACAAAAGTGCAGAGAATTAGATTCAAATATCTATATTAGTCATCATATTGTGAGTACAAAAAATCATAATAAAGTTCATAAATACACAAATGTGTACGAGACACAAATTCCCAGTCCTACCGCAAGTTCCAACAATAATAACGACGAAGTAGGTGAAGTTCCTCTTGGCACAAATCCACAGCCAAATCCACAGGGGGGCTGGGATATTTGTAATCCAAAGGTGAATCAAAGGATAGATAAATCCAATGGCGGTGGGAACACGAAAATCCGGGGGAAGGTGTCCGCAGGGAAATGAAGGAGTTGGTTGGAGAGGGAAAGAGGTGTTGTTTCCTCAATGCGAATGCTCTGTAGGTCTCAGACGCCGACGGTAAACAAATGCTGGAGATCCTAAGGCCATAACAGGTCCGTTTCTCCCAAACTGTAGTAGTACCAAGAGCATAACCCCGTGCCGTATAGGAGGGGTGACCTCCTATACGGCCAGGGGCGGTCTGACGTATACTCAAAGTAAGCGGCCGCTTAGGGCGTCATCTTCTGGGAAGGGCGCCATCTTCTGGGAAGGGCGTCGCCACGCCGGCCGCGCCGCCGTAGCAAACCTCCCTGCTGCTGCGTCGGCTTCAGTGCCTGGCCTGCAGGAGCCTCTGGCCATGCGCAGAGATTTTCGCACATGCGCAGTGGCTCCGGAGCTGAAGTTGAGCTCCGGAGCCACAGCGCATGCCCAGAAGCTCCTGCAGGCGCTGAAGCCGAAGCCTGTAAACACGTCACGCCAGCACTCCGTCCATATTCGGCACGCAGGGGGCGGAGGCAAAGGGAGACCTCTCCTTTGGCTGTAAACGGACGCCACGTGATGTGTTTACAGGCTTGGGCAGGCAGGGGCGGCAGGCAAGCTCCTGCAGGCACAGAAGCCGGAAACACATCACGTGATGCAATTGGGCAGGCAGGGGGCAGAGGCAAAGGGAATGGGCGGAGACAAATATAAAATAACCGGAGACAAAGGGGGCTCCAAAGTAATGTACGGCACCATATTATAACCTTAGGTACTTCTCAGTATGAAGTTGGTTTCCATCACCATTCATACCACGCCTTGAAAAAACCCAGTTTGGGAGAAACAGACCTGTTATGGCCTTAGGATCACCAGCATTTGTTTACCGTCGGCGTCTGAGACCTACAGAGCATTCGCATTGAGGAAACAACACCTCTTTTCTTCTCCAACCAACTCCTTCATTTCCCTGCGGACACCTTCCCCCGGCTTTAGGAGGGAGGGAGGATCTGTGGGGAGCCTCCCCGTGGCTCCTCCCTCCTTCCTAAAGCCACCATGCCGGCCTGAAAAGGGCGATTTCGGCCGCTTCTGAGGCCGGCATGACAGCTCCCTGCGGCATCGGCTTTGGGTGTGGGGTTTTCCTTCCTCCTCCTCGCGCTGGTGAGGAGGCGGGGGCGGAGCCGGGGACGGGGGCAGAGCCTTTGGAGCCGAGGGAAGCAGAGCAAAAGGGGGGGCGGGGGGCCGCCGTGGATGGCACTTCTGCCGCCGCGCACATGCACACTTTTTTGAATTTTTTTGATTTTTTTTTACTTTGGGGGGGTTCCAAACCTGCTGTCCCCCCATGGTTGCCACCCTAGCCCATGACCTAGGGTGGCCTTATGGGTAATCCGGGCCTGCAATGAAGAACTAGAGATGTTTGTTGGATGCCTGATAGATCTATGAAGGTCAGAAGAGTTTTGGTAGATCAGATCGACGTTCCACCAAGTCCTCTGTTCCTCCATGGCCATATTTTCTGGGGGGGAAAAGTCTATGGACCTTCCTCTAATACTCAGACTCAAACCAGTTGCAGATACGTCCATCTTTCCTTGCAATGAAGAACTAGAGATGTTTGTTGGATGCCTGATAGATCTATGAAGGTCAGAAGAGCTCTGGTAGATCAGATCGACGTTCCACCAAGTCCTCTGTTCCTCCATGGCCATATTTTCCGGGGGGGGGGAGTCTATGGACCTTCCTCTAATACTCAGACTCAAACCAGTTGCAGATACGTCCATCTTTCATTGCAATGAAGAACTAGAGATGTTTGTTGGATGCCTGATAGATCTATGAAGGTCAGAAGAGCTCTGGTAGATCAGATCAATGTTCCACCAATATAAAAACAGTTCAAAAGGAATATTGTCCATAAAAATAGCAAAAGCAATCCAAAGGCTGTAAGCAATCAATTGTCAAAAACAGCTTGATGAATAATCCAAAGGGCTTAGCAAAGCTCCGCACAGCAATGCGGATTCAGGAACAAACAAGGTACGAAATACAAGACAAGACTTGGTGGCCACTAGCCAGCTTAGCTCCGTGGACCCACTTCGCTACACGACTACTCAGAAGAGACGTGGCCGAAGCACTGGGGATTAGTTCCCACGGATCCTATACTTAATCTTTCGGTCGAGGTCCCCGACGCTCTAGGCTTCGTCGTCTCCAATCTCTGCTGACGGACCTCGGCCTGTCTAGGCTATGGTACCAACCCCTTC
The DNA here is from genome assembly GCA_030556195.1 of Anolis apletophallus. NCBI lineage: Eukaryota > Metazoa > Chordata > Lepidosauria > Squamata > Anolidae > Anolis > Anolis apletophallus. Next base: position 18,252,625 of record JARBWK010000019.1, read on the forward strand.
TGCTGGACTCGATGCCACGTCTCCTATCAAAGGTTCGGCCTTGTCTCCCAGCACCTGGGTCTCTATCTTCATGAGAGCTCTCCCCTAGAATCTTCCCAGCCGCTCTCTTCCATGTTTTGACTCACAAGCTCCTGTGAGCCTCTCCCACCCGGGTGTTCATAACTTTCGCTATCACTGCTTTCCATTTGCACCTGGTTATCATCTATGTCTGCATAAGGGTCAAACCAACCTTCATCCCAAGCCAAGCTTTCAGTGGGAGAAAGGGGCCCAGAGATGGGAAACGCTCCTTCAGGTAACCCTTCCAAATCCTCTTCTGAATCTATCTCTGCAGGTGCAGGCCCTAATGCTAATGGAACCCCTGGTGCTGTTCCCTGGCCCCCAGGCACAAACGAGAACTGCTGTGCTACACTTACCTGCTTCTAGGAGGAGATGTTTTGAAGACAGGAGAGTGAAGTGAAGCTGCTGGAGTTGAAGAGGGGAACTTGAGCTTTTATACGGTTTTGCCACCATACGTGGAGATGAAAGAACCACCCTTTTAGGCTTGCAATTCCCTTCACTCTTGTCATGTGCAAAATCTCTGAAATCAGCAGAATGAGCTTGGGCTTAAGCTGTTGTTATTTTGGTCTCTCTTTGATTGATCTAAGGACAACATGCTTCAAAGGACATAGCTTAGGGCAGTGTTTCCCAACCAGTGTGCCGTGAGCGATCCTCAGGTGTGCCGTGGGAAATGGGAACCTCCAATCCCCTTTCTTCCGCCTCCTGCCGAACACTTTTTCCTCTCCACTCGGGCTCCCTTCTTCCCAGCCTCGCTCTGCTCGCTTTGCCTCGCTTTGCTCTGGGGCGAGTCTGCGCAGTAGCACCCGCACAGGTCACGTCTTTCTCCCTCCCCCCTCCCCTCCTGAACACGCTCATGCTGCCCCCTCAGATCAAAATGGCGGCAGAAGCGGCAGTGTAGAAGAAAAAGTAAATGTTCAGCAGGAGGGGGAAGAAAGGGCACGAAGGGGAGGGGGAGGTCTCTGTCGAAAGCTGGCATGGGCACACTTGGACTTTCCAGGTGTTCTGGACTCCAACTCCCACCATTCCTAGCAGCCTCAGTCTCTTTTCCTTTTTCCCCCTCAGCCACTTAAGCAGGAAAGGGCCTCAGGCTGTTAGGAACGGTGAGAGGTGGAGTCCAAAGCACCCAGAGGGCCAATTTTTTCCCATGCCTGTTTTAGGGACCCTAAAGTGGTGAGCCTCCTTCCAACATTGTGATTCTGGATAGAAAACAAACAACAACATAACATAACATTGTTTGAGTCCACAGTGCTCTTTGGGTGTAGGTGAACTACCACTTCCAAACTCAAGGTCACTTCCCAAGCAAACCCTTTCAGTACTTTCTGTTGGTAAAGAGTTCAGGGTGCTCTTTGATTGTGTGTTAACTGTAAATCTATTTTCCCCAAACTCCATCTGTTTTCACATTTGGGCATATTGCGTATTCATGCCAAGTTTGGTCCTGATCCAACATTTTTTGAGTCCACAGTGCCCTCTGGATATAGGTGAACTACAACTCCAAAACTCAAGGTCAATGCCCACCAAACTCTTATAGTATTTTCTCTTGATTATGGGAGTTTTGTGTGGGAAGTTTGTATCTTTCTGCCATTCCTGCCAGGATATCTATTAGGGTTGGGTTTTCGGATGAAGAAATTAAATTAGTTCGTATTAGACCCGTTCAAAATGCTATTTTTGAGCTTTACCGCACTTTCCCCCCCAAACCGGAAGTAGACTTTGATTTCCGCACTTCGTGGACCCAAAAGTTCTTTATTATTGTAATTATTTCGTATGTCCCTCTAACAGGAAAATTATCCCCTCCAAAATAGCTTTCCAGACATACAGTCAGATCAAGGCCTTTGCATGGTCAGAGCCTAAATTAAGTGAAAGGCCTTCCTCCAGGAAGTGAAAAAGGATCCAGAACCATAGAGAACCACAGCGCGACTCCTAGAGCAGCTTGGAGGACTGAGAGGAAAAAAGCCGTTTAAACCCCCAGGGAATTAGGCTAGATAGAAGGACAGAGCAGAAGGACATAAGTAAGGCTGAAAGAAGGGGAGCAGGGAGTGAGAAGAGCACAGAGAGGAGAAGGAAAAGTAAAGAGAATCAAGAAAAACCATAGAGGACAAACGGAGATTCCTAGAGGTGTTTGGAAAACTGAAGGGGGAAAAGCTGGAGTGAGGCAGTCAGAAGAGCACTAGAGAAGCAAGTCCTAGACCAGAGGTGGGCAACTATTTTATTATAATATTAATAATATTAATTCATTATATTTCCCTGCAAGGAGGCCCAGGGGCATTTTATAATAATAATAATAATAATAATAATAATTCATTATATTTCCCTGCAAGCAGGCCCAGGGGCATTTTATTATAATAATAATAATTAATAATATTAATTCATTATATTTCCCTGCAAGCAGGCCCAGGGGCATTTTATTATTATTATAATAATTAATAATAATAATTCATTATATTTCCATCCAAGCAGGCCCAGGCATTTTATAATAATAATAATAATATTAATTCATTATATTTCCCTCCAAGCAGGCCCAGGCATTTTATAATAATAATAATAATAATAGGTCCCAGTGAATTGCACTCCAGAGAAGAAGGGAAATGTTGCCCCTTGATTTGCCTGTGCTTAAAACAGTGTCAGTCCTGTTTCCCTGCTTTGGACAATTTAGAACTAATTACAAAATTTTGTAAGTAATAACGTATCAAATAAGAATTTTTTTGAAATTTTTTTTGTAAGTCATTACGTTAAGCATCAAAAAAAATCCCCCCCATTTGTTTTTAGAACCCCGATTTTGGGGTTCTAAACCAACCCTAATATCTATGTTGTGTTGGGCATGTTTAGCCTGCAGAAGAGAAGGCTGAGAGTAGACCTGACAAGGGCCATGGATCAAGAGGTGAGGGGAAGTCATGGGAAGGAGGGAGCAAGCTTGCTTTCTGCTGCCCTGGAGACTAGGACACGGAACAACGGCTTCAAACTACAGGAAAGGAGATTCCACCTGAAGATGAAGAAGAACTTCCTCAAGAAGAACTTCCTCGGAGCTGTTCAGCAGTGGAACTCTACACTGGAGTGTGGTGGAGGCTCCTTCCTTGGAGGCTTTGAAACAGAGGCTGGATGGCCATCTGTTGGGGGTGCTTTAAATGTGATTTCTCTCCTCCTTGGCACAATGGGGTTGGACTTGATGGCCCACAAGGTCTCTTCCAACTCTAGAATTCTAGTCATCCATAGTGAACAAAATTGTTCAACCTACTAAGTTTTGGCTTCCGATTGCTGAGGTGTTTGTTTTGTTCGTTCTCCGGAAGCGTTTCCTGAATTTGTAGTTTACTCAAAGAGGGTTTTTACAAAGATCCAATATTGTTTTAATCTCACAGAATGAGACAGCTTTTCCTGAGGATCTTACTGTGCAAAATATGGTGATTAAAATGTAATTCTGGTGTCATTTTTCTCCGATCATGATTGACTTCCCTGTTTCAAAGATCACTTCATCCTTTGAGATAACATCTCCCCAAACCGCATTAACATGATGTACGTGAATAAGGCTTTTAAAGGATTTGGTGAAATGAAGGAACACATTTTCTTCCTTTATGACTTCATTGTGTTTTTCTGACAAGACACTTTTGACTGGATTTTTTCATTGAAAAGCAAGACATTCAGCAGCATGAAAAATAGTAGTGCCTGGTCAAGTGGTCCCTAGTCAAAGTGATCTCTGGTCAAAATAGTCCCTGGCCAAGTGGTCCCTGGTCAAGTGGTCCCTGGTCAAAACAGTCCATGATAAAAGTGGTCCATGATCAAAGTGATCCCAGGTCCAGTGGACCCTGCTCTAAGTGGTCCCTGGTCAAGTGGTCCGTGGTCAAAGTGGTCCCAAGTCAAGTGGTCTCTAGTCAAAATAATCCCTGGTCAAGTGGTCCCTGGTCAAGTGGTATCTGGTCAAAATAGTCCCTGCCCAAGTGGTCCCCAGTCAAGTGGTCCCTGGTCAACATGGTCCATGGTAAAAGTGGTCCCTGGTCAAAGTGGTTCCTGGTCAAAGTCGTCCATGATCAAAGGGGTCCCAGGTCCAGTGGACCCTGCTCTAAGTGGTCCCTGGTCAAGTGGTCCCTGGTCAAAGTGGTTCCTGGTCAAAGTGGACCCTGCTCTAAGTGGTCCCTGGTCAAGTGGTCCCTGGTCAAAGTGGTCCCAAGTCAAGTGGTCTCTGGTCAAAATAGTCCCTGGCCAAGTGGTCCCTGGTCAAGTGGTCTCTGGTCAAAATAGTCTCTGGCCAAGTGGTCCCTGGCCAAGTGGTCCCTGGACAAAATGGTCCATGGTAAAAGTGTTCCCAGGTCCAGTGGACCCTGCTTTAAGTGGTCCCTGGTCAAAGTGGTTCCTGGTCAAAGTGGTTCCTGGTCAAAATGGTCCATGGTAAAAGTGGTCCATGATCAAAGTGGTCCCAGGTCCAGTGGACCCTGCTCTAAGTGGTACCTGGTCAAGTGGTCCCTGGTCAAAGTGGTTCCTGGTCAAAGCGGTCCATGGTAAAAGTGGTCCATGATCAAAGTGGTCCCAGGTCCAGTGGACCCTGCTCTAAGTGGTCCCTGGTCAAAGTGGTCCCTGGTCAAAGTGGTCCCAGGCCCAGTGTGCCATGCTCTAAGTGGTCCCTGGTCAAGTGGTCCCTGGTCAAAGTGGTCCCTGGTCAAAGTGGTTCCTGGTCAAAGTGGTCCCTTGCCAAAGTGGTCCGTGGTCAGCTGGTCAAATTAGTTGAGTGTTATCTTCCTTCAGTGTTCAGCATGAGAAATCTACACATTCCTCTTGAAACTGGAAATCTCAGATTTATTTGTTTGTTTATTTATTTATTTGCAGTATTTATATTGTGCCATTCTCACCTCGAAAAAATAAATAGGGCCCCACAGCCACCTATGGAGCCACTACCCAGACATTACACTTGGTGGACTGTCATCCTCAAGCTATGAAGGATCGCCTAAGTAAGTAAGTAAGTAAGTAAGTAAGTAGGTAAGTAAGTAAGTGTCTAAGTAAGTAAGTAAGTGTGCTATGGGAAGGATGTCAATCTGGATTGCCACCAAAGATCGTTCTCTTGGTGGTCTTCCATATCTGAGCTTTCTTTTCCAAGCAAAGGGAAGGTGTTCTGACTATAAGAGATATTAACTCAACCATAACTATGATATAGAATTGCAGAAGGTCATTGACTTTGGAAATGTAGGACCCAAAACACGTACACAACTATCATCACAACGCAATTTTAGAATTACTTTCTGCAGGTTATTGCGCTCTCTGCATTATTTTGAACGTTAAACTTCAGCTATGACATTTGGCATGGATTTCTTTTTGGGGAAAAAATCAATTAAAATCCCTCTCAAAAGCATATTAAAAATACAGTAAAGCTGATAATGAGTGTGCCTTTTGATCCCGCCCTTCTAATTGTTTTACTAATTCCCTTGTTCCTCCACACTGCAAGATTCGTTGAGGTCCATCAAAGAGGAGGCAAAAGGATCGTAATTGTTAAACGCTTTCTGCTTAGTAAAATACAGTTTTGAAGATGAAAAGAAAATTGTTTACCACGAAGGGGTGAAAAGAACAGCTAAGCTTGACTCACGTGATAGGGTACGGATTGTATAAAAGGTCTCTTCGAATTCAGCAGCTTCACTTCACTCTCCTGTCTTTGCAACATCGCTTTGGAGAAGCAGGTAAATCTATTTCCATTGCATTCATGCTTTCGTTCTGATTTTCTCAGGTGCGTTGAGCAGGACGATGTCAAATATGGGATATCAACTTAGGTAGAACTTTGCTTTGAGCTTCCAGGACTCTTCTCATCTTCGTAGGTCTATCACAGTGCTGTCCAACTTCTGGCGGGTCCAGGGCCGGATAAGAGGTCACTGATGACCTGCGGGGCCGCTCGGCCCCGCCCCAGGCCCCGCCCCA
>JARBWK010000019.1:18874587-19007652 GCA_030556195.1 Anolis apletophallus
GGAAACTGCCCTGGCGGCAGCGCACCTCTCCCGATCGCGAGGCCCCCCCCCTTTGCCAGCAAGCCAGAGCTGGCCGGAACCACACAAGAAAGAGCGCGCCGCACGGATCGGGCCAACAGAGGAGCCGGCCGCCCTGCGACGATCTGGGGCTGAAGAATAAATAAAGGCGGAGGCGGGAATAGTGGCAGCGCGATCCCCACCACCCGGCCCATCCTCTGCTTAACAAAGTAAGAAGAGTTCTCTTGAAAGAAAAGGACCAAAAAACACCCCAAATGGCAAGGCAGCCCCCGGTGGCCAAGGTCCCCTGCGTGAAGGGTGTTCCAAGGCAAGGAGCCATGAGAGCTGAAGGCCAAGCTCTCCATGCTGGCTCCCCCACCCCTATCCCTACCGACCTGGCTTCAGCTGGGAATCCTCAGTGTTCTTCGCTCAACGCCTAGAGCCAGAATGGCGCAGGAGGCTGCCCCAACGTGCCAGGCAGCCTCCGCCCATTCCCTGGAAAGTTCCATGCCAAGGAACCAATCATCTCCCTTCGTGGGAGAAGCTAACAACCTTTCCCCGCCCACTGCGTAGGCAGGGAAAGGGCATTGCATGTGCATGGAATGTAGGTATATGACCAGCCTGGGCAAACTTGGGCTCTCGCTCCCTCGGGATCGGGGGTGAGAGAGAGGCAGCAGGAGCGAGGCTCCTCCTCCTTTTCTTTGCTGCTTCAAGAATAGAATACCCCTCCCTCCCTCCCTCCTTCCCTCCCTCCTTCCTATTTGGAGAGTCCCATCTAGAATTCAGTGTGATTTCTTCAGTTTTTGGCCTACAACTCCCAGAAATCCCAGCCAATTTACCAGCTGTTAGGATTTCTGGAGTTGTAGGCCAAAGCCATCTGGAATGCGCATCCGCTGGCATACGAACTACTAACGAATTTCGTTAGTAATTAAGTTACATTTTAGAAATTTTCGGAATTTTTTTTGTAAGTCTTTCTTTTACTAAAGTGTTGGTCCTCACCTTTAAGGCCTTACACGGCCTGGGGCCAGCGTATTTGAGGGACCGTCTCACCCCATATTGCCCTCCGAGATCACTTTGGTCTGAGGACTCCAATCACCTGGAGATACCTTCAGCTAAACTCGCAAGGCTGACTGCTACCCCGCCGGAGGCGTTCTCTGTCATAGCACCTGCGCTGTGGAACGCCCTCCCGGCGGAACTCGTGCTATGAAGGACTAGCTCCCGATTAGACGGGCCTGTAAAACATACCTGTTTAAGCAGGCCTTTGGTGAGTAAGTCCTGCCCATGCCCCGCCATCTATTCGTTCTTCTGAGGATGATGTGCTGTTCATTGTTTTAACTGTGTTATTAATTACTGTACTGCTGTTGTTTTTAATTGTTTTTAACTGCTTATTGCCTGTATTTTACTGTGCCCTTCGACTCCTGTAAGCCGCCGCGAGCCTCAGGGAGTCAGCGGCATTGAAGCCCGAATAATAAATAATTAAATAAATAATCACCCCCCCCCCCCATTTGATTTTAGAATCGCCATTTTAGGGTTCGAAACCATGCCTACTAAATACATTTAAAACATATTAACTATATGTATTACTGTGTTAAAGTGCACTTTTGTGTCATTTTGGTTGGTGGTGTGCCCCAGGATTTTGTAAATGTAAACATTGTGCCGCGGCTCAAAAAAGGTTGAAAAATACTGCATAAAATAATTAAACCTTGGAGACAAGTGTGATTCATTTGTTACATGCAGTCGTGGATGCCATCCAACTATATTTGCCAGATTGGATGGAGTGAGCTGGATTCCATGGAGTGTGTGCCAAAGTAAACATCTGTCTCCATAAAGATATCAGAGGACTCATTATTCTTTCAGCCGGAATACATGAACATAGCTATCCTTGGCATGAAGAGATGGATTCCTGGAAAATGTATGTCTTGTAATGACATGTACCTTTGATGTGCACAGATATGCATGCAAAACATAATGTTCTGCCGTGCAAATGAATGAATGCAAATGGAAATCAATTAAATGGGCTCTCTAATCTCGAATCATCTTGTTTGGAAAGATGTAGACATGATGAATTGCTCTTGGTTGTTTCATCCTTCCCAGATTCAAGGATGGCTTAGGCTCAGCAACAGAAAGTCGCCCTCTTCAAATGTTTCATAGAATGGGACAGAATCCATATAATAATAATAATAATAATAACTTTATTTATATCCCACCACCATCTCCCAAGCGGACTCGGGGCGGCGTACATGAGCCCAAGCCCAACAACAACATCACTAAAAACAACAAAGTAGCAAAGTAGATATAAATCACGTATAAACAATAACATATAAAATTTTAAACATATTGGGTATGTAAATAAAGACACATTCAAGTCCAATGATCAGATTGCTTCGATGAATTAAGGGGTGACAGGGGGAATCACCAAAGACTATCAGAAAACATAGTATTTTCTGTTGGTCATGGGGGTTCTGTGTGGAAAGCTTGACCCAATTCTATCATCAGTGGGATTCATTGTAGGTGAACTATAAATCCCAGCAACTACAACTCACAAATGTCAAGGTCTGTTTTCCCCAAACTCCACTAGTGTTCACATTTGGGCACATTGAGTATTTGTGCTAAGTTTGGTCCAGATCCATCATTGTTTGAGTCCACACTGCTCTCTGGAGGGAGGTGAACATGCTGAGGAACGCTGGGAACGCTAAGAGATGAGGAGTGCGTCAGCTCCCCCTGGTGGCCAGAGTTTGCCTCTGTTCGTCTATATGTGTGTATGTGGAAACAGCAGGGATTGTCTGCTAAGTATGTGTACCTGTAATCCGCTCTGAGTCTCCTTCGGGGTGAGAAGAGCGGAATATAAACAAAGTAAATGAATGAATGAGTGAACTACAACTCCAAAAATCAAGGTCAATGCCCATCAAACTTAGTATTTTCTCTTGGCCATGGGAGTTCTGTGTGCCAAGTTTGGTTCAATTCCATCACTGGTGGCGTTTAGAATGCTCTTTGATTGTAGGTGAACTATAAATCCCAGAATGTGGTTGGTATTACGCTTTTTCGACCAAGTTTGGGGAGACCTCCACACTTTGGAAACTTGTAAAAAAGGCACATACAGATTGAGAGACAATGGGATTCCAGGCATGCCTTTTCCTTACCTCCCCCTTTGCAAGAATCTGGACACCGCTATTGTTTCAAACATTATTTGGCTGCCTAGAATTGCACCCGGCTCTCACCCGCCAGCTGTCTTTCCAGCCCAGTGCTTTGTGTCAATGCCCCTTAACACAACCCTTCCCCATATTTCACTCTGGTCACCATTTCTGAAGGGAATATTTTCCACACTGAAGAGCCATCCTTGGTTCATTTTAGATTATTACAATCCTAATCTCACTTGCTATTTGTTTAGCCCAGGGATGGGCATTTGGCGGCCCGGGGGCCGGATGCGGCCCCTTGGGCGCTCCCATCCGGCCCGAGGGGCCTTGGGCAGCGCTGCTTACCGGGGGAGAGAGGGAGCCGGTGGCAGCGCTGCTTACCGGGCGAAAAAGGGAGGCCCGGGCAGGTAGAAAGCCATGCGTGGCTTTGTTTACGGCAAAAGCAAGCAAGGGAGGCGAACGCGGGGTCCCCTTCCTCTCACGCACGCTTGAAAACAAACTCCGGAGGGCGCCCGCATTGCCGAACACGCTCAGCCGGCATTGCCAAGCACGCTCAGGGGGCGGCACTTCCTCCGCAGTTTGTTTGCCAACCTGAACGACAGCAAGGGGACCCAACGTTCGCCTCCTATGCTTGCTTTTGCTTTGTATCTGGCAAAAAGCAAGGGAGCGAACGTGGGTCCCCCTTCCTCTCACGCACGCTTGAAAACAAACTCCGGAGGACACTCCGCCCCCTGAGCGACTCCCGCGATGACGGCCAGCCGGGATCGCCGAACACGCTCAGGGGGGGCGGCGCTTCCTCCGCAGTTTGTATGGCAACGTGAACGAGAGGAAGGGGACCCCGCGTTCGCCTCCTATGCTTGCTTTTTGCTTTGTATCTGGCAAAAAGCAAGCAAGGGAGGTGAACGCGGGGTCCCCTTCCTCTCACGCACGCTTGAAAACAAACTCCGGAGGACGCCCCCCCCCCCTGAGCGTCTCCCGCGATGACGTCGCAGCCGGCATTGCCGAACACGCTCAGGGGGCGGCGCTTCCTCCGCAGTTTGTTTGGCAACGTGAACGAGAGGAAGGGGACCCCGCGTTCACCTCCTATGCTTTCTTTTTGCTTTGTATCTGGCGAAAAAGCAAGCAAGGGAGGCGACGGGGGTCCCCTTCCTCTCACGCACGGCTTGAAAACAAACTCCGGAGGACGCCCCGCCCCTTGAGCGTCTCCCGCGATGATGTCGCAGCCGGCATTGCCGAGCACGCTCAGGGGGCGGCGCTTCCTCCGCAGTTTGTTTGGCAACGTGAACGAGAGGAAGGGGACCCCACGTTCGCCTCCCTCCTGAGGACGCCCGCCCCTGAGCGTCTCCCGCGATGACATTGCAGCCGGCATCGCTGAACACGCTCAGGGGGCAGCGCTTCCTCCGCAGTTTGTTTGGCAACGTGAACGAGAGGAAGGGGACCCCGCGTTCGCCTCCTATGCTTGCTTTTTGCTTTGTATAAGCAGCGCTGCCACCGGCTACCTGGTTTCGCCAGGAAGGCGCTGCCCGGACCTCCTCTTCCAAAGGAGGAAAGAAGAGGTATGTTAATGTGTTCTGGGAGATATAATATTAAATTGATTGCTTCATTGATATAATTTTGTTGTGGGAGATATAATATAAATTTAATTGCTTCATGGATATTATTGCCCACCCCTGTACTATAATATAATAATTATGATTGTCTTTAACGACCCCTCTGACACCCCCTCGCGTCACCCAGCGTATTTGAGGGACCGTCTCACCCCATATTGCCCTCCGAGATCACTTCGGTCTGAGGACTCCACTCTCCTGGAGATACCTTCAGCTAAACTCGCAAGGCTGACTGCTACCCGCCAGAGGGCGTTCTCTGTCATAGCACCTACGCTGTGGAACGCCCTCCCGGCCGGAACTCGGGCTATGAAGGACTTGCTCCCGTTTAGACGGGCCTGTAAAACATACCTGTTTAAGCAGGCCTTTGGTGAGTAAGTCCTGCCCATGCCCTGCCATCTATTCGTTCTTCTGAGGATGATGTGCTGTTCATTGTGTTAACTGTGTTATTAATTACTATACTGCTGTTGTTTTTAAATGTTTTAACTGCTTATTGCCTGTATTTTACTGTGCCCTTCGGCTCCTGTAAGCCGCCGCAAGCCTCAGGGAGTCGGCGGCATAGAAGCCCGAATAATAAATAAATAATAAATAAATGATAATAATACTAATAATATATGAATATATCTTGACATATTAATATGTTAATATTAATGATGTGTAGTATATGGTAAATATAGTAAGTGAAATAAATAAATTATGTAGATGAGCATGTAGTTCCGCCTTTAGGTGCGGCCCTGCATAATATTTTTTTGCTCTCATGTGGCCCCTTGGAAAAAATAGTTGCCCACCCCTGGTTTAGCCAGTTCTGTACGTGCTCTGGTATTGTGCTGTGCTCTGGCAGCACTTTCCCCTAATCCAGCATTACTCAACCTGGGGGGGGGGTCGGGACCCCTGGGGTGACGCGAGGGGGTGTCAGAGGGGTCGTTAAAGACAATCAGAAAATACAGCATTTTCTGTTGGTCAAAGGGGTTCTGTGTGGGAAGTTTAGCCCAATTCTATCATTGGTGGAGTTCAGAATGCTCTTTGATTTTAGGTGAACTATAAACCCAAGCAACTGCAACTCCCAAATGTCAAGTCTATTTTCCCCAAACTCCGCCAGTGCTCACATTTGGGCATATTGAGTATCCGTACCAAGTTTGGTCCAGATCCATCCTTGTTTGAGTCCACAGTGCTCTCTGGTTGTAGGTGAACTACAACTCCCAGACTCAAAGTCAAAGCCCACCAAACCCTTCCAGTATTTTCTCTTCGCCATGGGAGTGCTGTGTGCCAAGTTTGGTTCCATTCCATCGCTGGTGTGTTCAGAATGCTCTTTGATTGTAGGTGAACTATCAATCCCAGCAACTACAACTCCCAAATGTCAAGGTCTATTTTCCCCAAACTCCATCTGTGTTCACATTTGGGCGTATTGAGTACTTGTGCCAAGTTTGGTCCAGATCTATCATTGTTTGAGTCCACACTGCTCTCTGGAGGGAGGTGAACTACAACTCCAAAAATCAAGGTCAATGCCCATCAAACCCTCCCAGTATTTTCTCTTGGCCATGGGAGTTCTGTGTGCCAAGTTTGGTTCAATTCCATCACTGGTGTGTTCAGAATGCTCTTTGATTGTAGGTGAACTATCAATCCCAGCAACTACAACTCCCAAATGACAAAATCAATAACCCCCCACCCGACCCCGCCAGTCAGGGGCGGTCCTAGAAGATAGGCCAAGTAGGCGGCCGCCTAGGGCGCCATCTGGGAAGGGGGCGCCATCCTGGCCGCATGGGGCGCCATCCTGGCTCTGCCGATGTTCCTCAGACAGTGCTGCAGCTGCCTGCTTTTTGACCCCGGCCTTGTGCGCTCCGACGCGCTTCTGGGCATGCGGGAGGTTTTCACGCAGGCGCAGTTGCTCTGGAGCTGAAGTTGAGTGCAGGAGCAACTGCACATGCGCGAAAACCTCCGCGCATGCCCAGTAGCTCCCTTGCGCAGAAGCCTGTAAGCAAAGCACTCCCTATCGGGCAGGCAGGGAGTGCTTCCCCTCTCCCTTTGTCTCCGCCGCACGCGTGCGTTTGCAGGGAAGGAGAAAATGAGTGAAGGAAGTGTAAGTGAAGGAATGAATGAAGGGCTTTCCTCCTCCTCCTCCTTTGCGATCTCTTCTCTCCCTCCTTCCTTTCTTCGCCTCTATTTCTGTCTGAGGGGCCTGAGGCTATGAGGAGTTGTGGGAGTTGGAGGCCAAAACACCTAGAGGGAGGGAGGGAGGGAGGGCCCAAGTTTGCCCAGGACGCTCTGCCTGTATTCGGCCTCATTTGAACATTTTGGCTGTTTTTCTATTTACGTTTACACTGGGATCCTAATTTTGGACTTATGGGAGACTCCTATGAATTATGAGTCGGGCGATAGGTAATATATTCTGATTTTGATGCATTTGCATTGCATTTCTTGTTGATTATTATACAGTTCTGCTTAATATTGTCATACAATATAATACAAATACAATATAACAATAGAATAATGATATATTTTATATTACATGTAATATTACAAACAATATTGCAGTATAGTGGTATTGCACAAAATAGTAATATATAATATTTTATTTTACTTAATTTTGGGTTATTTGAGTTTTATAGGAGTAATGAAAATATTTAGTAGAGGATAATTTTGTTTAAATAAATAATTTTATTATTTTATAATAATAATATAATAATAATAATAATAATACTTTATTACTTGTGAGTTGCCCTCCACCAATGGTGCTCGGGCGACTTACATCCTTTAAAAACACAGATACATCAGTTAAAACAGCAGATATGAGCCGTAGAAGGCTCTGCCATCCATCCAGTTCAGTCCCCGAAAGCCTGGCGGAAGAGCCAGGTTTTCAGGCCAGCCAGAAATCTGGCCGGGGCCAGTGTGGCCCTGAGCGCAGGCGGGAGCGAGTTCCAGATCGTAGGGGCCGCCACCGAGAAGGCTCTTCTACGGGTCTCTGTCAGCCGGGCCTCTCTCACCCCAGGGATAGCTAACCGGATCGCCGTTTATTACGCTGCGTGCGGTCTTTCGCAGCGTTGGTCTGTCAGCTGATCGCCCAGGTAGGCTGGTCCCATTTTTTGCCGAGCTTTGAAGGTTATCACCATGAGTTTGTAGATCGCTCTAAGCTCAATGGGTAACCAGTGAAGATCTTTTAAAATTGGTGAAATATGGCTCCTGGCCATATAATAGAATGTTACATTATATTATAATGTCAATATATTATAATATAATTATATTGTAATGTAGTATAATATAATTATGATATAATATAGTATGAGTATGGTATAATATATTGTATATACATTGATACAATATAATACTACTAATGGTATTGTGATATTATAATGGGATATTTGTTGTACATGGGGGGCGGCACAAGACAGTTTTTTTGGGGGGGGCCAAAATAATGTTCGCCTACCATTTAAAATTACCTTAGACCGCCCCTGCCACCAGTATTCAAATTTGGGCGTAATGGGTATTTGTGCCAAATTTGGTCCAGTGAATGAAAATACATCCTGCATATCAGATATTTACATTACGATTCATAACAGGAGCAAAATGACATTTATGGAAGTAGCAGCAAAAATAATGTTATGGTTGGGGGGTCACCATAACATGAGGAACTGCATTAAGGGGTCGCAGCATTGGGAAGGTTGAGAAACACTGTCTCAAGTCAATACTGGGTTAAATTGCTTAAGGGAGTGACTAACTGAGTTCCTGTCTCACATGAAGGTGTAATTAAAAGGCTTCTCAAATTCCTCGTGCTCTGAAATGACTATAATTATCCCAAAGCATTTTTTTTGTTGTGGTTGTCATTACCCGATTCCTGTCTCAGGAGAAATATTTGTTATACCTCAAGGGTTCGTTTCTTTCCAAGCTGCCTTTCTTCCAAACCGGACTGATAGACGGCATCAATTTTGATACACAGGCAAAAACAGTGGGCTACACCGTATTAAACAGTCAGGAACAGGATAGAGAACAAAAAATCAAACAGTCTTATCAAAATAGAATGTATTCATTCACAAAAGCATTGCAGTAAGCATGGAAATTCACAGTATATGTGGCATATAAATCATAGGCATACAAATCATGAGCATATAGCAGCAGTCATATAATAAACAATGATACACAGAGCAAATGGATGTAAATCCTTCCACTTGGGTGGAGCCACTCCTCACCGGTGTAGTAGGCTAATGCCTGTAGTAGTCCAAGCTATAGTCCTGGTCAAGCTAAGAATGGGAAATGGAGCTTGGCTCACAAAGTTGTAGGGTGGGGAGTGCTGGAGTGGAAGGAAGGAAAAGATGGTAGGAAGCCAAATAGCGGCTGGAGATGACAGACGATCCCGCTGGAGGACGCTGCAAAAGCGCCAGTGAGTAGCACCCAGCCGCGCCAAATGGCGTGTCGATATGGGCCTGTAAGCTACAGTGGCTGGTGCAAGGCAAATGCCAGCGGGGAATCATGGAGAGTGCAGCCGGGGGCTGTGTTGCAGGGAACACAGTCCTCCCGGAGCGGAGCCTCAATAGGGGCGTTCCGCTGGAGTTGCCTAACGGCGCGAGCTCTTCCCAGGCCGGCTAAGGGCCGTTTCGTCGCAAGACTTCCTCAGAGGCTTTGTGTTCAGTAGTTGAGTGACGTCCTCGCATTCAATATAATTATCTAAGCAAATAAACATAATTCTATAGTAATCAAACACTATCAACGGTGTTGGGGTAAGGGGGGGGGGGGGGCAACAATAGCCAATATTTACCAAATCAAGACTTCCGAGGATCATGGAGAACGGACCATTCCATCAGGGGCGAAATGGTAAAGGAAAGGGAGCAGCAGGGGCCAATATATGGTGATTAGCTCAGGGAGGATCCTCACTTGTTAAGCAAAGCATTGATACTGAGTGGGTCGTTTAATCCCCCAAATTGTTTCTCAGATGCCAGCTGTATAATCCAAAATGTTTCTCTCCTCCTGAGTAAACCTATTAGGTCTGTATGTGGAGGTCCCTGTACTTTTTCAGAATCCCCGTCTTTCACACCCTCCCTAAGATTCACAAACCCCAGCGTCCCCCGGTGGGCAGACCCATCGTGTCCGCGGTGTCTAGTTTATTGGAACCAATTTCCAAATATTTAGAAGACCTATTGCATCCTTTTGCTACTGATACACCAACATTTATCCTAGACACACGAGACTTCATTAACAAGATTGAGGGATTTAGAACATACAAAAACGACCGCCTGATTACCGCGGACGTTGTGTCTCTGTACACACACGTGCCATTGGAGCTCACACGTAGCATAGTGATGGACCTTCTAGACACTAGGGCTAATTTGAATCCTCCAACCCATTTCTTGATGCAACTCCTTGATGTTGTCTTTGATTACAACTATTTCAAGTTTAATGGGCAATACTACCTGCAATTAGATGGGGTGGCCATGGGGAGCAGTGTTGCTCCTACCATCGCCAACATCTTCATGATATTCCTTGAAAAGAGGATGCTCACTGACCCAGATAACCCCCTCATTCCAAAGATACGTAAATGTTATCGATATATCGATGACCTGTACTTTATAACCCAGGGAGATGTAGACATCCAAGAATTCAACCTATGGCTGAACTCATGGCACGAGGCCATCTCCTTCACCTGCTCCACAGACCATTACCAGATAAACTACCTCGATGTGACCACCTACATAACCCAGTCTAGGATTGCAGTGCGCAACTTCCAAAAACCAATTCAGAAGAACTCCCTCCTACACTATAGGAGTTTCCACACACATAACTTAAAGAATAATTTACCCTATGCTCAACTGTTGAGGCTCAAACGCAACTGTACCCACACTCAACATTACACTGAAGAAGCAGACAGACTTTTGCACAACCTGAGTCTGAGAGGTTACCCACCACACATACTGAGGAGTGCTAAACTGAGAGCTGAACGCACAGACAGGGCCACACTATTCCAACCCAAGCCCCCTAAGGAAGACACCCGCATTGTCTGGCCCCTGACCCTCAGTCCCCATAAACACCACATAGAACAAATTATTAAACGCTACTGGCCTCTAGTGTCACACATACAGGGCCTGGAATTTCCGCCCATGACGGCCCATAAACGCACCCAGAACATCGGTGACATACTCACTCACACGGATCTACCCCAACCTACTCTCCGTAGTGCCCTGGCTGTTGGCACCTATATGTGTGGGACCAACAAAAGGGTGTTTAAACTTAAGTCCTATGCCAATTGTCAAACCTCAGCCATCGTGTACTTACTCGAATGTAAATGTAAAAAGCAGTACATTGGGTACAGTTCAAGGAGTCTCAAAGAAAGATCTTTGGAACATAAATCCAGAATAAAATTGAAGGCCACGGACTCTACCCTTTATCAACATTGTACAGAGCTAGGTCACTCCTTTAGCCAAATTGGCATTCAAGTGCTTGAAAAAGTACAGGGACCTCCACATACAGACCTAATAGGTTTACTCAGGAGGAGAGAAACATTTTGGATTATACAGCTGGCATCTGAGAAACAATTTGGGGGATTAAACGACCCACTCAGTATCAATGCTTTGCTTAACAAGTGAGGATCCTCCCTGAGCTAATCACCATCTATTGGCCCCTGCTGCTCCCTTTCCTTTACCATTTTGCCCCTGATGGAATGGTCCGTTCTCCATGATCCTTGGAAGTCTTGATATGGTAAATATTGGCTATTGTTGCCCCCTCACCCCAACACCGTTGATAGTGTTTGATTACTATAGAATTATGTTTATTTGCTTAGATAATTATATTGAATGCGAGGACGTCACTCAACTACTGAACACAAAGCCTCTGAGGAAGTCTTGCGACGATACAGCCCTTAGCCCGGCCTGGGAAGAGCTCGCGCCGTTAGGCAACTCCAGCGGAACGCCCCTATTGAGGCTCCGCTCCGGGAGGACTGTGTTCCCTGCAACACAGCCCCCGGCTGCACTCTCCACGATTCCCCGCCGGCATTTGCCTTGCACCAGCCACTGTAGCTTACAGGCCCATATCGACACGCCATTTGGCGCGGCTGGGTGCTACTCACTGGCGCTTTTGCAGCGTCCTCCAGCGGGATCGTCTGTCATCTCCAGCAGCTATTTGGCTTCCTACCATCTTTTCCTTCCTTCCACTCCAGCACTCCCCACCCTACAACTTTGTGAGCCAAGCTCCATTTCCCATTCTTAGCTTGACCAGGACTATAGCTTGGACTTCTACAGGCATTAGCCTACTACACCGGTGAGGAGTGGCTCCACCCAAGTGGAAGGATTTACATCCATTTGCTCTGTGTATCATTGTTTATTATATGACTGCTGCTATATGCTCATGATTTGTATGCCTATGATTTATATGCCACATATACTGTGAATTTCCATGCTTACTGCAATGCTTTTGTGAATGAATACATTCTATTTTGATAAGACTGTTTGATTTTTTGTTCTCTATCCTGTTCCTGACTGGCATCAATTTTGACCCAGTATTTTGAGGGTAACGTTCGACGGACTCACAATTGTGGTAGAATATTCCAACTTAACTACAAATTATTGGGTCTAAATGGATGTTATCAGTACGCTGACGACACCCAGCTCGTTCTGGAAATGGAAGGCCGGCTGGACTCCGTACCCTCTTGTTTCCAACAGTGCCTTGAAGCCGTCACTGGTTGGCTGCGTGCCAGTAGATTGAGGGCGGATCCAGCAAAGACAGAGATACTGTGGGTGGGCTGCCCGGTGGGTGGGGAGGCCCGACTGCCTAGCTTGGATGGCAAGGCATTATGCCCGATATCCTCAGTAAAGAGCCTTGTGGTCGTTTTTGACCCGTTGCTGTCGATGGAGGCCCAGGTCTCCAGCGTCAGCAAAACTGCTTTTTTCCACCTGCAGCAAGCTAGGTGTCTGGCCCCCTACCTATCCAGGGATGACCTGGCCGCAGTGATCCAAGCCATGGTCATCTCGAGACTGGACTACTGCAATGCCCTTTACATCGGCCTGCCCTTGCCATAAGCTCGTCCAGAATGCCGCTGCATGACGTCACATAACACCCATCCTCCAGCAGCTCCATTGGCTTCTGGTCGAGCAGCGGATCACTTTCAAAGTGATGGTGTTAACCTTCAAGGCCTTGCATGGTCTGGGGCCGCTGTATCTGAGGGACCCATCTTTCCCCCTACCAACCCCAGAGGTCACTTCGTTCCGAACAACTGAACCTCCTTGGAGTACCGACCTTCAAAGCAATCCGTCTCACATCGCAGAGCCTTTTCTGTAGTGGCGCCGTCAATATGGAACACTCTTCCTAGCAATGTACGGGCCATGCAAGACCTTCTCTCCTTCCGCAAGGCCTGCAAGACTCACCTTTTCCGGCTAGCCTTTGATTGCTAGGCCAGAAATCTTTTTTAAGCTAGTTTAATATGTTTGCTTTTACCTCTGTGCGTTTTACCTGATTGTAAGCCGCTCTGAGCCCTCGGGGAGTGATGCCGTACAAGTCCAAATAATAAAATAAATAAATAAATAAATAAATGTCCTATGTCAGTGTTTCCCAACCTTTTTTTTGAGCTGCGGCACACTTTTTTCATTTGCAAAATCCTGGGGCACACCACCAACAAAAAAGACACAAAATGACACTCTAACACAGTAATACATATAGTTAATATGTTCTTAAATGTATTTAGACATTCAGAGTGAACCCTGGGCCTGTTTCGATGAACTCAACATAGATATCCTGGCAGGAATGGCAGAAAGACACAAACTTCCCACACAGAACTCCCATAACCAAGAGAAAATGCTATAAGAGTTTGATGGGCATTGACCTTGAGTTTTGGAGTTGTAGTTCACCTATATCCAGAGAGCACTGTGGACTCAAACAATGGTAGATCAGGACCAAACTTGGCATGAATACTCAATATGCCCAAATATAAACGCAAATGAAGTTCAGGGGAAATCGACCTTGACATTTGGGAGTTGTAGTTGCTGGGATTTATAGTTCCCCTACAATCTGAACCCCACCAATGATAGAACTGGGCCAAACTTCCCACACAGAACCCCCAGGAGGCAAGAGGAGGTCTCTACTTGGGGAAAGGGATGCGGGCCTTCTCAATGTATGGAGAGGGAGAGACCAAGTAGACAATGGGGGGGGGGGTGTTTGTAATTTTGTGCCTTTATCAAGGTAGGTTTCTTAGGGTTTTTATACTTCAACACACTAGACTCTCACCCCCCCCCCCGAGGTTCCAATTTCCCACGGCACACCTGATGATCGCTCACGGCACACTAGTGTGCCCCGGCACACTGGTTGGGAAACACTGTCCTATGTCATTTGCCTCAATGTCTTGGCAACAATGGGAGAAGCAGAGAAAGTTTATTTATTTTGTACCATATTTATGCCCCACCCTTCTCACCCCAGCCCAATTGTTGTGAGCTGCCTTTGGTCATACGCTCAGTGGTGGACTCACAGATCGGAGTGGCTCACATCAAGGCACAATTTGATGCCACACAAACATAAAACCCACAAAATAAACATCTATATAAATAAAAATGTAATAGTCGCTTGCGGGATTAACATAACTCAAAAACCACTGGACGAATTGACACAAAAATTGGACACTACACCCCTAACAGACCAACGAGTGACCATGACTCATAAACCCCTCCCAAAAAACAGCAGAAAGGACTTAAAACCCAAAAAAGCTAAATGACAATACAGAGCATGCGTTAAAATGACAGCTCCCAGCATAATAATAATAATAATAATAATAATAATAATAATAATAATAATCTTTATTTATGCCCCGCCACCATCTCCCCAGAGGGGACTTGGGGCAGCTTACATGAGGCCAAGCCCAGAAGTGCATTTCAATACAGTAACATAAAATACATAAAGCAACATTACAATAAAATAATAATTAAAAATCAAATTAAAAATCAAACATAAATTAATACAATAAAGAAATCCCATAGACCAGGCCTGTTAGGAGAGGAGGGTGCTCCAAATGCACTGCTTCCAGGCTGCAAACTTGCTTCTCCTTGGATTTCTTTGAGAGCATCCCAATCTGTACATATTTCTAATTTCCTATTCATGGACTGAAACTACAAGCAATCCTCCAGATAGATAAGATATATAGATTAGATAGAGATAGATAGTAGGTAGATAGATCAACCAGGAGGACTGCTGGGAGTTACAGTCCAGGAATAGGTAGAGAAGGAAGGAAGGAAAGAAAAAGTGAAGGGAAGGAAGGAAAGAGATACAGAAGGAAAGAAGGAAGGAAAGAAGGAAGGAGAGAAGGAGAGAAGGAAAGAAAAAGGGAAGGAAAGAAAGTAGGAAGGAAGGAATGAGAGACAGAAAAAAGGGAGGGGAAGGAAGGAAAGTGGTAGAGAAGGAAGGAAGGAAAGAAAGATTGAGGGATGGAAGGAAGGAGAGAAGGAAAGAAAAAGCAAAGGAAAAAAGGAAGGAGAGAAAAAAGGGAGAGGAAGGAAGGAAAGAGGTAGAGAAGGAAGGAAGGAAGTAAAAAAGGAAGTAAAAAGGGAAGGAAACAGAGAAGGAAAGGGGGAGGGAGGGAAGGAAGGAGAGAAAGAAAGAAGGAGAGAAAGAGGGAGGGAAGGTTGCCCACAACAATGCGTAGTGGCTACAGGTAGTATACATTAAAACCACCATTAAACAATTGGGTCGGGCGTGAGCTGGCGGACGCTATCAAGGATGCATAGTATGAATATTTTGCTTCCTTGTTAGCACGCTCATAAGCATCCATAAAAAGCTTATAAGTTGATTTCGTGCCTTCGTCACGGAGTTTCCTCCACTTGCTCTCTAGCCATCTCTTTTCCCGTTTCATCGATCTTAGTTCCTTGGTAAACCAAGGTGACCGGTTTCGACGGGGTCGGAGAGGGCGTCTAGGGGCAATCTCATCGAGAGCATTGGATAGTCTACAATTCCAGGTGTTAACTTGCTCATCGAGCGAGACGCTGACAGACTCCAGATCCCTCAGAGCATTCAGGAACCTAGTTGGTTCCATAAGTCTCTTTGGGCGAACCCAAATTTGTGCTTGGTAGCAGACTGGCAGCCAGTGGAGCTGACATAACAGGAGAGTTGTATGCTCTCTGTACGTCGCTCCGGTGAGAAATCTGGGTGCCATTCATTGGACTACTTGAAGCTTTCAAACAGTCTTCAAGGACAACCCCATGTAGAGCATGTTGCAGTAATCTATTCTGGGTGTAACAAGAGTGTGGGCCAGCAGGAGTAATCCCTGAGCCTGGAACCCTAGGTCTTGGGGGTAGCTAGGGGAGATTTTGCACAATTAAAACTTGTGCGCCAGTTGCGCCTGTACCTTGGGAAGTCAGACTTGGCCATGGTAGTCCACGCTCTTGTGACATCCAGACACAATGGGACGTTTTTTTTATTAAACATGGTGTGATATCATTCCTTGGCTTTCTCTTCCTTCCTCTTGGAAGAAGCTCCAAGGATACACGTTGCTCTCTCTGCTTGGGACACTTATTTCCCAAGATGACATATTCCTCATCACACCCAATTTTTCCCCCTATCAAGTGATCTTCTGAAGAGATGGGAGGGGCAAATTCATTTCCTAAATGGTGGCCAAAATTACAGAATGGAAAGCCCAGTTTTCCATCATGAGCAATTTCTAATGAATGATCAAGTAATTGGTGGAAGTTTCAAGGAGAAACATAGTAGGGTGGAACATGATTTATGAAGGAAACACCTGAGACGGACTTGAAATCACCATCAAGGAATGTGGAACCTCATGGGTGGAGTCCGGTTGGTGTCAACTAGAGTAGATCCATTCAATGAATTCTCAAGAACTTCACCAAATCCATACATTGCTCCATGAATGAGCTGGAAATGCTCTGAAATGCTTTTGGATTATGATATGTCTGCTGGTGGTTGTACTTAGAGCACTTTTTTGAGCCACGGCATATTTTTACATTTACAAAATTCTGGGGCACACCACCAACCAAAATGACACTCTAACACATATAGTTAATATGTTTTTAAATGTATTTATACACTCAGTGTGAAACCTGGGACTGTTCGATAAACACAACATAGATATCCTGGCAGGAATGGCAGAAAGACACAAACTTCCCACACAGAACTCCCATAACCAAGAGAAAATACTATAAGAGTTTGGTGGGCATTGATCTTGGGTTTTGGAGTTGTAGTTCACCAACATCCAGAGAGCACTGTGGACTCAAACAATGTTGGATCAGGACCAAACTTTGTATTAATACTCAATATGCCCAAATGTGAACACAGATGGAGTTTGGGGAAAATAGACTTTGACATTTGGGAGTTACCGTTTCTGGGATTTATAGTTAACACACAATCAAAGAGCATCCTGAAGTCTTGCAACAATGGAATTGAACCAAACTTGGCATATTGAACTCTCATTACCAACAGAAAGTACTGAAAGGGTTGCTTGGGAATTGAGCTTGAGTTTGGAAGTTGTAGTTCACCTACACCCAGAGAGCACTGTGGACTCAAACAATGTTATGTTATGTTGTTGTTTGTTTTCTATCCAGAATCACAATGTTGGAAGGAGGCTCACCACTTTAAGGTCCCCAAAACAGGCATGGGAAAACTCTGGGTGCTTTGGACTTCAACTCCCACCATTCCTAACGGCCTGAGGCCCTTTCCTGCTTAAATGGCTGGGGGGAGAAAAAAGGGCCTGAGGCTGCTAGGAATGGTGGGAGTTGGAGTCCAAAGCACCTGGAAGGTCCAAGTTTGCCCATGCCAGCTTTCGACAGAGACCTCTTCCTTCCCCCTTCCCCGTTGCGCCCTTTCTTCCTCCTCCTGCCGAACACTTACTTCTTCTTCTACACTGCCGCTCCTGCTGCCATTTTGATCCAAGGGGGTTGCGTGAGCGTGTTCAGGAGGGGAGGGGGAGGGGGAAGACGTGACCCATGCGGGCGCTACTGCACAAACTCCCATCAGAGCAAAGCGAGGCAAAGCGAGCAGAGCGAGGCTGGGAAGAAGGGAGCCCGAGTGGAGAAGAAAAAGTGTTCGGCAGGAGGGGGAAGAATGGGTATTGGAGGTTCCCATTTTCCCACGGCACACCTGATGCTCGCTCACGGCACACTCCACGGCACACTGGTTGGGAAACACTGACTTAGAGGAACGACCATCTTGTTTGATGACTTTGAGTCAGAATTTGGTAGCCATTGCAAATGTCAATCTAGCTTTGGCCCACAACAGGTTTTGAGGAAAGAAGAACCCCTCCTATGGGATGAAACCTCGGCAATGAGGAAGAAGATTTTCAACATCTTCAGCTCGTTGGGTGTTCCGTGAAGGAAGAAGTTTTGAGTCACTCGTTTGGATATTATGAAAAAAAATGCATCATGCCATGGAACACATCATCCAGTCTCGAGGAACAATATAAAAACCGAGGCAAGAACGAGCCAAAGGATCAGACTTCGACACTTCCCTCCAGCTGCAGTTTCAGAGCAGAATCAGGTAAGGTTTCTTGGCATACTCTTTAACATCGATGGAAAGCCTATTTGGGATTTGGTTTAATTTAAATCTGGGTGCGAGTGCTCATTGGCTTACCATATTTATTTGTTGGGATTGCTTAGGAGCAAAGCTTTATATGTTGGTTGCCAGAATACGATTCCAGAAGGGAAACAAACATTACCTGAATCACATTTGCTGTAGACACACTGCAGAATAATAGAAGCTTGACGCCACATTCGCTTTCAAGGCTCAATGCTACAGAATCCTGGGAGTTGTGCTTTGTTGAGGCCAACTCGCATGAATTCATCACATTGAGCCATGGTAGTTTATTTATTTATTTATTTATTATTTGAACTTGTATGTTGCCACTCCCCGAGGGCTCGGAGTGGCTCA
This sequence comes from Anolis apletophallus, assembly GCA_030556195.1. Taxonomy (NCBI): domain Eukaryota; kingdom Metazoa; phylum Chordata; class Lepidosauria; order Squamata; family Anolidae; genus Anolis; species Anolis apletophallus. Next base: position 18,893,156 of record JARBWK010000019.1, read on the forward strand.
CAGTCACATAAAAACATAATACAATCAAAACAGCATTTAAAATTGGCAGAAATAGTTATACAAATTAGTAGGCATGGTTTCGAACCCAAAAATGGCGATTCTAAAATCAAATGGGGGGATTTTTGATTAGTAAAAGAAAGACTTACAAAAAAATTTCCAAAATTTTCTAAAATGTAACAATTACTAACGAAATTCGTTAGTAGTTCGTATCTCCAGCGCATGCGCATTCAGATGGGTTTGGCCTACAACTCCCAGAAATCCTAACAGCTGGGAAATTGGCTGGGATTTCTGGGAGTTGTACAAAAACTTGAAATAAATCACACTGAATTCTAGATGGGACTCTCCAAATAGGAAGGAGGGAGGGAAGGAGGGAGGGAGGGGTATTCTATTCTTGGAAGCAGCAAAAGAAAAGGAGGAGGAGCCCCCATGCTCCTCACTGCCTCTCTCACCCCGATCCCGAGGGAGCGAGGGCCCAAGTTTGCCCAGGCTGGTCATATACCTACATTCCATGCACATGCAATAATACAGCAGTAATAACAATGGGTATAAGAAGAGGTAAAATTCAAACCGAGAAGTATTCTGACTGGTCCCTCCTCATGCGGTGCAATCTTCTCTGTGAGCCGGGGAAAAGCCAGCGTTTTCTGCTTGGTGCACACACATACATATTCTTTGGGGGATTTGCTGCAGAATCTTCTCTATGAGCCCGGGATTCTGTAGCAAATCCCCCCCAAGAATATGTATGTGTGTGCACCCAAGCAGAAAACGCTGGCTTTTCCCGGGCTCATAGAGAAGAGCCCGTTTGCACCGCATGAGGAGAGACCAGTCAGAATACTTCGGTTTGAATTTTACCTCTTGTTATTGTTATTACTGCTGTATTATTGCATGTGCATGGAATGTAGGTATGACCAGTTGGATTACTTATAATATTAGGCACTTACAGTAGCATTCATTCTATTATACATTAGGTTGGTTTCTCACCCCAATACTCTTTGATGCTTTAGATCCTGGCAGGCAGGAGAGGCAGGGAAGCCTGGAAAAATGTAAACAGAGAGTTTACTCAGTAAATCCACAAAGGAGGGCACTTCATCCAAAGTGCCCTCCTTGCAGATTTACTTCTGAGTAATCCTCTCTGTTTACATTTTTCCGGCTTCCAGCCGAAAGAAGGAGCGAGTTTAGGGCTTGCCTTGCCATAATACTTATTGGCAAGGGAGGCGGGAGGGTGGTGAGAGAGAAGGAGGGTGCCCCCCCCCCCTTACGACCGAATAACGACACTTAAGAAAATCCTGGCCCCCGAAGTTCTATAAAGAAAGTCCACTTCCTGGTTGGCGTTCCAGGTGCTGAAATACTCAAAAGTAGCATTTCTTACGAATTTCTTACGAATCATTTCATTTTCATAACTTTTTTCTCATGCCTACAAATTAGCAGTCGAATGCTAACTGAAAGAGGTGAGTCTTGCAGGCCTTGCGGAATGATGGTAGGTCTTGCAAGGCCCGGACTTCATTTGGAAGAGTGTTCCAAATTGTTGGTGCCACCACAGAAAAGGCTCTACGCCAGGTGGACGCCAAGCGGATAGATTTAACGCTAGGTACCTCGAGAAGGTTTAGGTGTTTGGAGTGGAGTGATCTCCAGGGTTGATAGAGGATAAGACGGTCCCTCGGATACAACGGCTCCAGACCATGCAAGGCCTTGAAAGTTAACACCATCACCTTGAAGATGATCCGGTGCTAGACCGAAAGCCAATGAAACGGCAAAAGGATGAAGTTATGTGACCTCTTGCCGGAGTGCCAGTAAGAAGTCGTGCAGCGGCATTCTGGGCAAGCTTAAGTTTCCAGATCAGGGACAAGGGCAGGACAATGTAAAGGGCGTTACAGTAGTCCAGTCGCGAGATGACCATTGTTTGGATCACCGTGGCTAGGTCATCTCTGGATAAGTAGGCAGCCTGCCACAGATGGAAGAAAGCGGTTTTGCTGATGGTGGAGATTTGAGCTTCCATCGTCAGCAAAGGGTCTAAAGTAATCCCAAGGCTCTTTACAGAAGATGATGGGTATAATGCCTCGCCATCCAGGGTAGGCAGCTGGACCGCCCCACCATCCAGACACCGCAGACACAGTATCTCCATCTTTGCTGGATTCACCCTCAATCTACTAGTTAAAAATGGTGTCAAACTGCATTGATTTTACATTGGAGATGCACCCTAGCAGGTGGACATCCAACCTGCAAGAAACCAACCATAAAGTCTATCTCCTCCCAAAATATTGGAAATGCACCCTGGCAGGTGGACATCCAACCTGCAATAAGCCAACCATAAAGTCTACCTCCTCCCAAGGTATTGGAGATGCACCCTGGCAGGTGGACATCCAACTTTTAATAAACCAACTGCAAAGTCTGCCTCCTCCTAAGATATTGGAGATGTACCCTGGCAGGTTGACATCCAACTTATAATAAACTAACCATAAAGGCTACCTCCTCCCAAGGTATTGGAGATGCACCCTGGCAGGTGGACATCCAACTTGTAATGAACCAATCGTGAAGTCCACCTCCTACCAAAATATTGGAGGTGCACCCTGGCAGGTGGACATCCAACTTGTAATAAACCAATCTTGAAGTCCACCTCCTCCCAAAATATTGGAGATGCACCCTGGCAGGTGGACATCCAACTTGTAATAAACCAATCGTGAAGTCCACCTCCTACCAAAATATTGGAGATCCACCCTGGCAGGTGGACATCCAACTTGTAATAAACCAATCGTGAAGTCCACCTCCTACCAAAATATTGGAGATGCAGCCTGGCAGGTGGACATCCAACTTGTAATGAACCAATCGTGAAGTCCACCTCCACCCAAAATATTGGAGGTGCACCCTGTCACGTCGATATCCAACTTGTAATAAAATAACCATAAAGGCTACCTCCTCTAAGGTATTGGAGATGCACCCTGGCAGGTAGACATCCAACTCGTAATAAGCCAACTGTAAAGTCTGCCTCCTCCCAAGGTATCCTATCCCATTGTCAAACAGCTCCTACCATCTTCCTAAGCTTTAGATACCCCTGAGACAGAGAATTCCCAGCATGTCTCCAAGGGTTGCAGATTTTGAAATGAATGATTGGAGAGAGGATTCAATCCCTTCAAGACAACTATTGTAGTCATGCTGATTAGGCATGTTTTACAACCCAAAAATGGCGATTCTAAAATCAAATATGGGGGGGGATATTTTTTTTGATTAGTAAAAGAAAGACTTACAAAAAATTTTCCAAAAATTTCTAAAATGTAACTTAAGTACTAACGAAATTCGTTAGTAATTCGTATGCCAGAGCATGCGCATTCCAGATGGTTTTGGCCTACAACTCCCAGAAATCCTAACAGCTGGTAAATTGGCTGGGATTTCTGGGAGTTGTAGGCCAAAACTTGAATAAACCACACTGAATTCTAGATGGGACTCTCCAAATAGGAAGGAGGGAGGGAAGGAGGAAGGGAGGGAGGGAGGGGTATTCTATTCTTGGAAGCAGCAAAAAGGAGGAGGCCCCCCCTCGCTCCTCGCTGCCTCTCTCTCACCCCGATCCTGAGGGAGCGAGGCCCAAGTTTGCCCAGGCTGAGAGGAAAAGGAAGAGGCCTGAGGCTGTGAGGAATGGTGGGAGTTGAAGTCCAAAACACGTACCTGGAGGGCTGAAGTTGGCCCCTGCGATGGGGCATGGCAGCAGAGCAACGGGGAAGAGAAGGGGGGGGGAAGCCTGGAGAGAGAGGAGGAGAAGCGCGTGCGTGTGTGTGTGTGTGTGAAGCTGGCCCTTGCGATGGGGCATGGCAGCAGAGCAACGTGGAAGAGAAGGAGGGGGGGGGAGCGTGGAGGACTACACTTTCCAGAATGCATTGCCTACCTAGCAGCAGCGTCACTTCCAGTTCCCCATAGAAATGCGGGAAAAAGAAGAAGCTGAATGAAGGCGGGAAGGAAATGAGGGGGAGAAGACAGGGAGAAGTGAGTACGTAGTACAATAATTAATTAATTAAGAATTAAGAATTTATTACGATCATAACGCAAATTGTTGGCCTCAAGGACCGTAAAGGAAGTCTACTTCCGGGTTCGCGGCAGCGATCCGTAAAGCTCAAAAGTCCCATTACATACGAATCTCTTATGAATCCTTTTAATTTCCGTTTCATTTTTCTCATGCCTAATGCTGATATATTATACCTTGTTCCTCTCCTGAACCTTTTCTTTAGATCACACACATCAAGCCATCCAAGATGTCTTTTGGGTACAACCAGTGCTACGCCAGCTGCCCTCCCAGCACCGTGACCATTCAACCTCCACCCTTTGTCCTGACCATCCCAGGACCAGCGCTCTACTGTCCCGATCAGCCATTCAGCATCCAGCAACACAACCCTTGTGAGGAGAGGATGATCCCATATGGTGGCGTTGGAAACCGTGGAAGATATGGCTCCTTTTTTGGTGGCGCAACCTCTGGTTTCAGTTCTGGAAGTGTGTATTCCCAGAAGTCACACAAAAGCTATGGTTGTAACACTTGCTAACGCTCCTAGATCCTGATGTCACCTTTCATGGAATGAAGATGACGAAGAACTGCTTTGCATGCCTGGATCTCAAAAATGTACAACTGATCTTTCCAGATACCTACCTTTAGTTTCAACTATGACATTCCTATACTCCTCAGGTAAACGGTGGGGCATTGCTGTGGATCAGGTTGGCCATGTTGGGTCACTTGTCTTGGCAATCATCTTCCATGATGTGAGAAAGCATCACGCTTCCTCTTTTTAGTCAGAAAGTTCAACTTTTCCCCCAGTTGTGTTCCCACTGCTTTGTCTGTTTTACCCATCTCTGATACTTTAAACTTTAAATGTTTCCCTTCTCTCAGAATAAACTGTTTATTGCATCAAACGTTCCCGCTTCCTGTAATATTTTCCTCTATTTCGTTACCATAAAATGTGATTTCTCTTTCTTTGAATGTAGCTAGTGAGATTCCCAGTATGCAATGATAGGGATGGTCTTTTCGAGCAGTGTTTCCCAACCTTTTTTTGAGCCACGGCACATTTAATACATTTACAAAATCCTGGGGCACACCACCAACCAAAATGACACAAAATGACACTCTAACACAGTAATATAGTTAATATGTTTTTAAATGTATTTATACACTCCAGGCCCAGATTAAGACCTTTTTGCGCCCTAGGCCACACGTTGGAATTACGCCCACAAAGGGAGTGATGTCACTCGAGCCCTGCCCCTTGAGGGAGTGATGTCGTTCGGGCCCTGCCCACAGAGGGAGTGATGTCGCTTGGGCCCCACTCCTGGAGGGAGTGGGGTTGCTCGGGCCCTGCCCCCGGAGGGAGTGATGTCGCTCGGTCCCTGCCCCCGGAGGGAGTGATTTCGCTCGGGCCCTGCCACAGAGGGAGTGATGTCGCTCGGGCCCCACCCCTGGAGGGAGTGGGGTTGCTCGGAGGAGGGAGTGATGTCGCTCGGGCCCTGCCCACAGAGGGAGTGATGTCAGGGAGGGAGTGATGTCGCTCGGGCCCTGCCCCCGGAGGGAGTGATGTCGCTCGGGCCCTGCCCACAGAGGGAGTGATGTCGCTCGGGCCCCACCCCTGGAGGGAGTGGGGTTGCTCGGGCCCTGCCCCCGGAGGGAGTGATGTCGCTCGGGCCCTGCCCACAGAGGGAGTGATGTCACTCGGGCCCCGCCCCTGGAGGGAGTGATGTTGCTCGGGCCCTGCCCCCGGAGGGAGTGATGTCGCTTGCCCACAGAGGGAGTGACATCGCTGATGTCGCTCGGCCCTGCCCACAGAGGGAGTGATGTCACTCGGGCCCCGCCCCTGGAGGGAGTGATGTTGCTCGGGCCCTGCCCCCGGAGGGAGTGATGTCGCTTGGGCCTTGCCCACAGAGGGAGTGACATTGCTTGGGCCCTGCCCCCGGAGGGAGTGATGTCGCTCGGGCCCCGCCCCCAGAGGGAGTGATGTCACTCGGGCCCCACCCCCAGAGGGAGTGATGTCGCTCGGGCCCTGCCCCCGGAGGGAGTGATGTCGCTCGGGCCCTGCCCCCGGAGGGAGTGATGTCGCTCGGGCCCCGCCCACAGAGGGAGTGATGTCACTCGGGCCCCACCCACAGAGGGAGTGATGTCGCTCGGGCCCTGCCCCTGGAGGGAGTGATGTCACTCGAGCCCCGCCCCTGGAGGGAGTGATGTCATTCGGGCCCTGCCCACAGAGGAAGTGATGTCGCTCGGGCCCCACCCCTGGAGGGAGTGGGGTTGCTTGGGCCCTGCCCCCGGAGGGAGTGATGTCGCTCGGGCCCTGCCCACAGAGGGAGTGATGTCACTCGGGCCCCACCCCTGGAGGGAGTGGGGTTGCTAGGGCCCTGCCCCCGGAGGGAGTGATGTCGCTCGGGCCCTGCCCACAGAGGGAGTGACATCGCTCGGGCCCTGCCCCCAGAGGGAATGATGTTGCTCGGGCCCCACCCCTGGAGGGAGTGAGGTTGCTCGGGCCCTGCCCCCGGAGGGAGTGATGTCGCTCGGGCCCTGCCCACAGAGGGAGTGACGTCGCTCGGGCCCTGCCCCCAGAGGGACTGATGTTGCTCGGGCCCCGCCCACAGAGGGAGTGATGTCACTCAGGCCCTGCCCCTGGAGGGAGTGATGTCACTCGAGCCCCGCCCCTGGAGGGAGTGATGTCATTCGGGCCCTGCCCACAGAGGGAGTGATGTCGCTCGGGCCCCACCCCTGGAGGGAGTGGGGTTGCTTGGGCCCTGCCCCCGGAGGGAGTGATGTCACTCGGGCCCTGCCCACAGAGGGAGTGATGTCACTCGGGCCCCACCCCTGGAGGGAGTGAGGTTGCTCGGGCCCTGCCCCCGGAGGGAGTGATGTTGCTCGGGCCCTGCCCACAGAGGGAGTGATGTCGCTCGGGCCCCGCCCACAGAGGGAGTGACATCGCATGGGCCCTGCCCCCGGAGGGAGTGATGTCGCTCGGGCCCCGCCCACAGAGGGAGTGATGTCACTCGGGCCCTGCCCCCAGAGGGAGTGATGTCGCTCGGGCCCCGCCCCCGGAGGGAGTGATGTCACTCGGGCCCTGCCAACAGAGGGAGTGATGTCACTCGGGCCCCGCCCCTGGAGGGAGTGAGGTTGCTCGGGCCCTGCCCCCGGAGGGAGTGATGTCGCTCGGGCCCTGCCCACAGAGGGAGTGACGTCGCTCGGGCCCTGCCCCCAGAGGGAATGATGTTGCTCGGGCCCCGCCCACAGAGGGAGTGATGATACTCAGGCCCCGCCCCTGGAGGGAGTGATGTCGCTCGGGCCCTGCCCCCGGAGGGAGTGATGTCGCTCGGGCCCCGCCCACAGAGGGAGTGACGTCGCTTGGGCCCTGCCCCCGGAGGGAGTGATGTCGCTCGGGCCCCGCCCCCAGAGGGAGTGACGTCGCTCGGGCCCCACCCCCGGAGGGAGTGACGTCGCTCGGGCCCTGCCCCCGGAGGGAGTGACGTCGCTCGGGCCCCACCCCCGGAGGGAATGACGTTGCTCTGGCCCCGCCCACAGAGGGAGTGATGTCGCTCGGGCCCTGCCCCCGGAGGGAGGGACATCGCTTGGGCCCCACCCCCGGAGGGAGTGATGTCGCACGGGCCCTGCCCCCGGAGGGAGTGACGTCGCTCGGGCCCCACCCCCGGAGGGAGTGACGTTGCTCTGGCCCTGCCCCCGGAGGAAGTGATGTCGCTCGGGCCCCACCCCCGGAGGGAGTGATGTCGCTCTGGCCCCGCCCTAGGAGGGAGTGATGTTGCTCAGGCCCCGCCCCCGGAGGGAGTGATGTCGCTCGGGCCCCGCCCCCGGAGGGAGTGATGTCGCTCTGGCCCCGCCCTAGGAGGGAGTGATGTTGCTCAGGCCCCAGCCCCAGAGGGAGTGATGTCACTCGGGCCCCGCCCCCGGAGGGAGTGATGTCACTTGGGCTCTACCCCCGGAGGGAGTGACGTCACTCGGGCCCCACCCCAGGAGGGAGTGACGTCACTCGGGCTACACTCCTCCTCCCTCCCTCTTGAAGGCATGCCGAGTTGTCGCACAGGCAGCGGCAGCTGCACTGCTTGAATGGGGCGCTGCATGGAAGGTGCCATGCAGCTGCCTCTGGGACAACTCGGCGTGAGTCATAGTCATTTTTTTTGGCCATGATTTGGTGCCCCCCTTGGCTTACGCCCATAGGCCTCAGCCTTGCTGGCCTGATGGATAATGCGGGCCTGATACACTCAGTGTGAAACCTGGACCTGTTTCGATGAACACAGCATAGATATCCTGGCAGGAATAGCAGAAAGACACACACGAAGGTCTTGCTCAACAGCTGTCAGTCTCTCTCTGTGTTCAGTTTTTATCGCAGTCACCTGGTCCTCAGGGAAAATGTTCCCGGTCCTCAGGGCAGCCGGCTGGGAAGAGAGCAGCCAGACGGAAGCACACTCTGAGGCAGAGAGTTCCACTGCTGAACAGCTCTCACAGTCAGGAAGTTCTTTCTGATGTTCAGGTGGAATCTCCTTTCCTGTCTACTCTTTCTAGTTTCAAGGCCAGCAGAAAACAAGCCTGCTCCTGCTTCCTTTTGATACCCTGTCACATAGTTATACAAGCCTCATCAGGCTGAGCTTCACAACATTGGATCACTTTGGTTGCCCCACTGGTCTATTTTCCAACAGACCTCTCAACTCCTGAGGATGCCAACCATAGAGGTGGGCGCAACGTCAGAAGAGAATGCTTCAGCAACCCATGAAAGCCTTCGACAACACATTGTTTTGTTACTGTTTTAACTTGAATAAATAGAACCGTCCAATTGCAACCCTTTGACTTGCCTATATAAATAACTCGGATAATCCTCGAGAGGCCTGCCTTCCACTCTCTCGGAGGTGGGCCTGCGCTTCTGCGTGGGCCTGTCTGCGTGAGTGCACCTCCTTCCTCCCTTCCTTGGGCAGAGGCGGAGCTGGCTGGTCCCATGTTGCGCCGTGCCCGGCCGTGGCCGTCTCCTTCTCTTTCACCATGATGTCTTCATGACCTCGCGAGACAGTGCTCTGCTTCGAGCCAGACCTGACTTGTGTGAGGAAGGCTGCCCCGCCCATCCAGGAATGGGCCGCGTGTGGAGGGAAGGGAAGGAAGGAAGCAACGGGCGCGCGCGCTCTCCCTTCTGCTTGCTGGTTGGCTGCTGAAGAGCCTCGCACCACCCGCCTGTGCCCCTCCCGCTCACCTCTTCTTCTCCAACTGCTGTTAGTGGAAGTGGCCTATTTCCGCCTGGCCCTTGCTCCTCCTTCATCTTCCTCCCCCCCCTCCCCCGCAAGCAACAGCAGCAGGAGTTCGGCAGGAGGGGGAAGAAAGGGGGGAAGAGAGGTTTTCCTGCGGCACACCAGGGGATCTCTCACGGAACACTAGTGTGCCGCGGAACAGCGGTTGGGAAACACTGTTTTGGAGATGCCGTTAGTTTTGGGCATGCAACACATTTAACAACAAAGCACACAAATATTTTACATTTTGCTTGAGATTTAGGTCTTGATTGCGCCAAGTTGAACTGAGTTGTTGTGTAGCTTCTATATTAATTTAAGGATTTCCACATTATTGGAATAGGTATCTGTTCTGTAGAACATAATTGTTGAATTAACAATGGGTATTTGGATTCCAACCAGAGGCCAGAAGTGATCACACACTTGTCAGTGCTCTGCTTCTCACATTTGGGAAGTCTGACTTGGCCACAGTAGTCCATGCTCTGGTTACATCCCGTATAGACTTCTGCAACGCTCTCTACGTGGGGCTGCCTTTGAAGACTGTTCGGAAGCTTCAATTGGTCCAACGGACAGCAGCCAGGTTGATAACAGGAGCAGCACTCAGAGAGGGCACAACTCCCCTGTTGTGCCAGTTCCACTGGCTGCCAGTTTGCTACCGGGCACAATTCAAAGTGCTGGCTTTAGCCTTTAAAGCCCTAAACGGTTCGGGTCCAACTTACATGTCCGAACGCATCTCTCCCTATGAAGCATCGAGATGTTTAAGATCATCTGGAGAGGCCCTGCTCTCGGTCCCTCCTGCTTCGCAGGCACGTCTGGCGGGGACGTGAGACAGGGCCTTCTCAGTGGTGGCTCCTCGGCTTTGGAACTCCCTTCCTAGTGACATCAGATCAGCCCCCTCCCTCCTGACATTTCGCAAGAAAGTCAAGACCTGGCTGTTTGAGCAGGCATTTGCTGATGAAATATAAAGGTTTAATTAGATATATGGAATGACGACGATGTGACGGAAAGTGATTTCAACATGACGCTGAGACTGCAATTGTATGTTTTTAATTGTTAATTTGTTGTTATATGGTTATTTCTTTGGTTTGTTTGTTTGTGTTGTATTGAAGGCAGAGACTGCCTTCTGTAAACCTTCTCAAGTCGCCTTCGGGCTGAGAGGGGCGGTATAGAAACGTGACAAATAAATAAATAATAAATAAAGAGTATTCCAGATCGAAGGCGCTACCACAGAAAAGGCTCTGCGCCGTGTAGATGTTAACCAGACAGATTTGAAGCTGGGCACTTCAAGGAGGTTCAGTTGTTCAGAGCAGAGTGACCTCTGGGGTTGGTAGGGGATGAGACAGTCCCTCAGATACAACGACCCCAGACCATGCAAGGCCTTGAAAGTTAACAACATCACCTTGAAACCAATCACCTTGAAACCGTGCTCGACCGGAAGCCAATGTAGCTGCTGAAGGATGGGGGTTATATGACATCTCACCAGAATACCGATGAGAAGTCGTGCAGCGGCATTCTGGACGAGCTTAAGTTTCCGGATCACGGACAAGGACAGGCCAATGTGCAGGGCGTTACAGTAGTCCAGTCTCGAGATGACTGTGGCTTGGAGCACCGTGTCCAAGTTAGGGTTGCCATTTTTTGATATAAGAAATAAGGGACATTTACGGGATTTTTCACAAAAATAAGGGACACTTCATTAAAAACTTGAAACTCAAACATTAGGTAGAAATAGTTTTATTAACAGAATAAGATAATGATTGAAACTCACAAAAGAAACTGACTTACACCCTCTTAACAGGACATGGTATGTTTCTGCATGCTTTGTCATGCAGAAAAAACATTATCAGAACTACCTTATTTTCTTCATCTGTATTTAGTCCTTGACTTTGCTGACTTTAAAAGTGCACTGTCTAAACATTAAAATAAAATAAATTTGATAAGACAGTACATCTTCATGATTATATTGTCAATAGTTAATGGTATAGTATAGTATGGGATACACAGCATTGTATAGTATTGTCACGATCACGGTCGTAGCGGGCCCCTTAATCACACACACAGAGACGTACTGAAGGCTAACTACTTTATTGAGTATAAAAACAGTTCCAAAGAGTAAATAGTCCAATAATATGCCAGTGTCCAAAAGGTGATAAGCAAGTAGTCCAAAGAACGTAGCAAATAAGCTGGAAGCGTGGCAAGGCTCCGCAATCCAATGCGGATCAGGAAACAGGGCAAGGCTCCGCAAACCAATGCGGATCAGGAAACAAGGCAAATGCAAGGCAAGGCTTGATGACCACTGCTGGCTTGTGGTCCCACTCCGCTTCACGCCTATTCAGGAAAGACGTGGCCGGAGAACTGAGGATGCGTTCCCACGGACCCTATACTTAATCCGTCGGCCGAGGTCCGCGACGCTCTAGGCTCCTTCGTCTCCAATCTCTGCTCACGGACCTCGGTCGGTCTAGGACCCTCGACCAAGCCCTCCTGCTAGACTCGATGTCTCGTCTCCTATCGAAGGAGCGACCTTGCCTCTCGGCAGCTGTGTCGCTATCTTCCTGAGAACTTTCCTCCCTGGCACTTTCCCACTCGGGTTCGTCCATGTTTACATTCTCGGGCTCCTGGGAATTCCTCCCCCCGGGGTGTTCATAACTCCCTTCGCTGCTTCCCATCTCCACCTGGTGATCGGAATCTAAGCTGGGCCCAAACAACATTTCATCCCATGCCAAGCTCTCTGTGGGAGACTGCGGCCCATCCGAAGGGCCCTGTGCTTCCCCCCAGTCATCTAGCTCATCCTCCGAATCCACCTCTGCTGCTGCAGGCCCTAATGCTAAAGGAACCCCAGGACCTATTCCTTGCCCTCCAGGCACAAACGAGAACTGCTGTGCTACAAGTATTGGGATGCACAGCTAGGCCTATTTTAAGAGTAACTCTCAAGCAACCAGAAACTATCTTTATCCAACATGATCCAACATTCCCCTTGGGTAACGGTTAATTAGTCTACTGTACTTTGAAAAAGTCCTGTACCGCCTCTTCCTTCCAACGGGGACGCAGGCTGCCCTGCGAGTGGGAATCCCCGGGCAGGCATTGCCGTGGAAACCACAGCGCGCACCTTCCTCTGGTCAACCCCGCCCAGTCCTGTCCTGCTAGTCAAAAATAAGGGACAGGGCCTGAAAATAAGGGACACAAATTTTAGGGCCAAAATAAGGGACGTCCCTTAGAATAAGGGACATATGGCAACCCTAGGCCAAGTCGTCCCTGGTTAGGTAGGGGGCCAGGCTCCTAGCTTGCCGCAGGTGGAAAAAGGCGGTTTTGCTGACGGTGGAAACCTGAGTCTCCATCGCCAGCAAAGGGTCCAAAACGACCCCAAGCTTCTTTACTGAGGATGTGGGGCATAAGGCCTCACCCTCCAAGGTAGGCAGCCGGACCTCCCCACCAACCGGCCGGCCCAACCACAGTATCTCCGTCTTCGCCGGATTCACCCTCAATCTACTGGCACGCAGCCAACCAGTCACGGCTTCAAGGCACTGATGGAAACAAGAGGGTGCGGAGTCCGGTCGGCCTTCCATTTTCAGAACAAGCTGGGTGTCGTCAGCGTACTGATAGCACTCCATCCCAAAGCTTCAAACCAGACTAGCAAGTGGCCGCATGTAGGTGTTGAATAATAAAGGGGAGCGAATAGCCCCTTGAGGGACCCCACAAAATATAATAAAGAAAGTTGTAAATTAGAAACATTGAAGCTTGAAATTATGAAACTATTTATTCAACTTAGAATAGAAAGGTAATACAAAAAAAGTTAAAACATTCGAAACCATCTTAATGAGAAGGATGGACCTGGCACGCTGCTACCGATCTAGGAATCCTCGGCTCTATTTTCGTCAGCAGTCATCTCAAATCATCGCGATTGACTATTTTGCAGTCGGTTTCTTTTTCTGTTAATAAATTGGTTACCGCACTGAATCCACGTTCCACTAAATATGTTGAAGGACATTATTATTGTTGTAAGACTCAAGCAGTTGGAAGGGAACCCCAAAGGTATTATTATTATTATTATCCCTTGCTTGGCAAGAGGAGGAGGCAGGAGCAGGAGGAGGGAAGAAGAGAGAGAGAGAGAGACACACACACAGAGATGGATGGTAGCCTGTCACCTGGCTCATGCCACTGCCCCCCTAGAAGGGTTCAGTGCCCCCCAAATTCTCCTGGGCCTTCCAGCGCCCCGCCCCCCTAGATCGCCCCACCGCCCATAAGGGGTGATACCGCCCACTTTGGGAACCACTGGTTTAAACGAAGTTGGGTAGTCTTAGCTTAAATTAATGTTTTATGTAAATATTCCAAAAAAAACCCTTTTAACCTACTGAATCCTCAATTAATGTAATTTTATTGCTATCTATTTTTATTTTGAAATTGACCAGTTTCCCACCCCCGACTTATACTGGGAATGTGGCCCAACTGGCAAAGTGTCAGCTGCATAAGATCTCTCTGACCAGTAGGTCATGAGTTCGAGGCCTGCCCAGGTCGAGGTGAGTGCTCGACCTTAAGTGTAGCATGCTGTCGCCCTTTGCAGCCCGAAAGACAGTTGCATCTGTCAAGTAGGTGATAAAGGTACCACATTAAGTGGGGAGGCAAATTTTGACTGAATTATGAGGCCATGAAAAAACTCCAGGAACGCTGAGGAATGCGGAAGGAACAACAAGGGACGCTGGGAATGCTGAGAGATGAAGAGTGCATCAACTCCCTCTGGTGGCCAGAATTTGCCTCTGTTCGTCTATATGTGTGTATGCGGAAACTGCAGGGATTGTCTGCTAAGTATGTGTGACTGTAATCCGCTCTGAGTTCCCTTCGTGGTGAGAAGAGTAGAATATAAATAAAGAGATGAAGAGTGCATCAACTCCCTCTGGTGGCCAGAGTTGCCTCTGTTTGTCTATATGTGTGTATGTGGAAACAGCAGGGATTGTCTGCTAAGTAAGTGTACCTGTAATCCGCTCTGAGTCCCCTTCGGGGTGAGAAGAGTAGAATATAAATAAAGAGATGAGGAGGGCGTCACCTCCTCCTGGTGGCCAGAGTTGCCTCTGTTCGTCTATATATGTGTATGTGGAAACGGCAGGGATTGTCTGCTAAGTATGTGTACCTGTAATCCGTTCTGAGTCCCCTTTGGGGTGAGAAGAGCGGAATATAAATAAAGTAAATAATAAATAAATAATACTTGAGTCAATACGTTTTCCCAGTTTTTTTGTGGTAAAATTATGTGCCTCGGCTTATATTCGGGTTGGCTTATACTCGGGTGTATACGGTAAATAAGGAACTCTCTTTCCAATTATGTCCAGGAAACACAACCTAACATGGCGGTGATGATCCAAATGCCATTCTAAATCCAAAATACGGTGAGACGGAAAGGAATGAATGCAAAGGAAAGTGGAATGTTTGATGCAATAAATGATTTATTTTAGGAACAATGAGTCGTACATTATTATTATTATTTCACTTCAAATAGAACAGAAATGTATGGTAAATATAACAAAATGGAATATGAAAAAAAGGATCACCATTTGATACAGAAAATAACATTATTGGGGACGATTTCCCACAATTTCCCACAAGGACAAGTACAATTTCCCCTTCTGAAAAAATGACTTCAAGCTTCTGAAAACGAGGAACCGAAAAGATAAGCATTTCTTGATCAATGTCCTCCAATGATATTTCCTCCATTTTCTTTTTAGCCAGAGAAAAACATGAGATTAATTTAATGCAATACATCCACATATTCAAGAAGACTGATGGCAAACAACTTTCCATGTTAGACTTTGTGTGCATCTACATTGGACTAGATACTACTAGATACTATGGAAACCTAGGCATTGTAGTTTGATAAGCTCTCGGCTCTCTTTGGTAGAGGAAGCTGAAAGTTTTGTCAAACTACAACTTCTATTATTCCAAAGCCATGAGCGATGGCAGCAATGTGGTATCACTGAACAGAGCAGAAAGATACATCTTTGGTGACTTTGGGTGTTGACTTTGATAGGCATGCAGAAATCTCTCAGGAGATATTAAAGAAAACTTGAGAGGCAGGCCCGGATTAACACCTTTTTGCGCCCTAGGCCACACTTTGGAGTTACGCCCCCTTTAAGCCAACCTCTACCGCCCCCCGCCCCCCACACACACCACTCAGACCCACACTTGGCTGGCTTTCGTCATGGTGCCTCCGGAGCAGAAGAGAAAGGCGAGTAGGCACCATCCCGCCACCTACAAGGTCCCCACTCCCACCGGCTGGAAAGCTCCGCTGTGCTCTGAAGGTCTCCTCGGGAGGCTTGGGGAGAGCGCAGCAAGTGCAAACTCGCTCCAAAGGCACGCATGAGAGAGAGAGAGACAGAGAGAGAGACAGAGAGAGAGAGAGATGTCCACTTGGCGTGCGCTCCCGGAAACCGAGGGAGGATTCAGGTTGGGGTTTGTGCGGCTTTTGTTCGGCTGCTCCCGAAGGCAGGAGAGCCAGACCCTGGCCTTGAACCTTCCCTCCCTCCAATGGCTCTCTTTGGCCAAGCAGGCCACCCCGGTTTGGTGCGAGAGCGCAGGAGCGAGCCTGGGTTGGTGTGGTGTCGTGTTGGGGACCTGGGAGAGGTTCACCCAAGCAACGCCCTTTCCCTCCCCTCTCACTCCCTCCCTCTCTTCCATCATTACTTTCTTTCTTTCTTCCTCCTAGTTGCCTCCTACTCCTCCTTCTCCCCTCCCTCCCACTGCCCTCTCCCGGACTCTGCCGCTCGGCTCTGGCTGCAGGAATGTACAATCTGCCGCCGGGGGAGCCGGGCGAGTCGCCATGGAGACGGCTTCCCTGGGATCCAGGATGTCAGGCCAGCTAGAGACCCGCGAGCAAATCAATGGATCAATGCGAGGGCCCCGCCGCAGCCCAGAGAGCGAGAGACGGAAGGGACGGAGCAGAGACTTTGCCAGGAGAAGGAGTGAGGAGGGGCATGAGAAAGGGGGAGAGAGGGTTTATTAATATAATTTTTTGGTATGTGATCTGCACTGCCCCCCCCCCCACCATGCTGGCCTGAGAAGCGGCCAAAATCGCCCTTTTCAAGCCGGCTTTTGGAGGAAGGAATGGAGGATCGGCTCCGCGCCGGTGAGGAGACGGGGGCGAAGCCGGAGGTGAGGAGGGGCGGAGTCAGGGTCGGAGCCGATCCTCCCTCCCTCCTAAAGCAGAGCCGACAGAAGCAGAGCAAAGGGAGGGGGCGGCCGCGCATGCGCCCTTTTTATTATTATTATTTTGATTTTTTTTTTGAATTTTTGGGGGGATTTTTTTTGAATTTTTTTGGGGGGTCCGGATCTGCTGCCCCCCCAAAGGTGCCACCTGAGGGTGGCCTTATGGGTAATCCGGGCCTGAGGACAATCCCGTGTAGAGCATGTTGCAGTAATCTATTCCGGATGTAACAAGAGTGTGGACCAGTAGGACTCATCGCTGAGCCTGGAACCCTAGGTCTTGGGGGTAGCTAGGGGAGCTTTTGCGCAATTAAAACTTGTGCGCCAGTTGCGCCTGTACCTTGGGAAGTCAGACGTGGCCATGGTAGTCCACGCTCTTGTGACATCCAGACAGAATGGGATGGTTTTTTTTTATTAAACGTGGTGTGATATCATTCCTTGGCTTTCTCTTCCTTCCTCTTGGAAGAAGCTCCAAGGATACACGTTGCTCTTTCTGCTTGGGACACTTATTTCCCAAGATGACATATTCCTCCTCACACCCAATTTTTCCCCCCCCCCCCTATCCACTGATCTTCTGAAGACACGGGAGGGACAAAGATCCATATTATGTGTCACATGAAATTTCCTAATGGCCAAAATTACAAAATTTTCCATCACAAGTAATTTCTAATGAATGATCAAGTTATTTGCGGAAGTTTCAAGGAGAAACATAGTAGGGTGGAACATGATTTATTAAGGAAACATCTGAGACGGACTTGAAATCACCATCAAGGAATGTGGAACCTCATGGGTGGAGTCCGGTTGGTGTCAACTAGAGTAGATCCATTCAATGAATTCTCAAGAACTTCACCAAATCCATACATTGCTCCATGAATGAGCTGGAAATGCTCTGAAATGCTTATGGATTATGATATGTCTGCTGGTGGTTGGACTTAGAGCACTTTTTTGAGCCACGGCATATTTTTACATTTACAAAACCCTGGGGCACACCACCAACTAAAATGACACAAAATGACACTCTAACACAGTCATACATATAGTTAATATGTTTTTAAATGTTTTTATACACTCAGTGTGAAACCCGGACCTGTTTCGATGAACACAACATAAATATCCTGGCAGGAATGGCAGAAAGACAAAAGGACATGTTATTTTTCTACATGTCAGCGGCAGCGAGGCTAGTAATAGCAAAGAATTGGAAATCTAAAGCAGGGCAGTCCAACTTCTGCCGGCTCAGGGGCCGGACTTCTGGTGAGTGATCACCTGGGGGGCCACCCGGCCATGCCCCGGCCACGCCCCCGGCCACGCCCCGGCCACGCCCCCGGCCATGCCCCCGGCCACGTCCCTGGCCACGCGGCTCCTCCCCCTCTCCCAAAGCGTCAGAACAGCGTCAGAATAACTATATGTATGCCTTCCGTGGCTCTGCCCCCTCTCCCAAACCGTCAGAACAGCGTCAGAATAACTATATGTATGCCTTCCGTGGCTCCGCCCCCTCTCCCAAAGCGTCAGAACAGCGTCAGAATAACTATATGTATGCCTTCCGTGGCTCTGCCCCCTCTCCCAAAGCGTCAGAACAGCGTCAGAATAACTATATGTATGCCTTCCGTGGCTCCGCCCCCTCTCCCAAAGCTGTTCTGATGCTTTGGGAGAGAGGGAGGCACCACGGGGGACCCCCCCTCCCTTCCAAGGCATCACAGCAGCCGCGGAAGCCGGCGATTTCACCGGCTTCCGTGGCTGGCGTAACACTTTGGGAGACAGGGAGGAGCCGCGGGGGACCGCCCCTCCCTTCCAAGGCATCACAGCAGCTGCGGAAGCCGGCGATTTCACCGGCTTCCGCGGCTGGCGTAACGCTTTGGGAGACAGGGAGGAGCCACTGGGGGCTCCCCATGGCTCCGCCCTCCCTCCCAAAGCGTCACGCCAGCGTCAGAAGCAGGCAAAACTGCGCCTTTAAAAAAAATTCAGGTATTTTTTTTTGAATTTTTTTCGGGAATTTTTTTTGGACTTTTTTTTACGGAGGAGAGGAGGGCCGCGGGCAAGGGGCTCGGGGGCCGTGTACAGCCCGCGGGCCGCCTGTTGGACAGCCCTGATCTAAAGAATCATTAGCGAAGGCTGGCTGGATAATGAAATTAAGAGAATTTATGGACATTGATTACCTAAAGATAAGATTGAATGGTCATAAACAGAAGAATTAAATTGATTGGCAACCTGTAAAAGACTACATGAAGAACATAAATATAATAGAAGACTAACAGCCTATTAAATAGGAATGGTGAAAAGACTACGGCAACCTAGAAAGGACACATCAAGCAACAAGAAAATCCCCGTGGAATGGACGGAAGACAAAGGATGACCTTTCTTCTTAGCATCAATCTATCATTACATCTGTGTATCTACTGCGAAACTCGCTCTCTTCTAATCTTTCACACCTTTTCTTTCTTTTCGTTTGCTTTGTTTCGTTTTCCTTTCCCCTCTATCCCCACTTTCACCTACTGCCCATTACCTTTTCCCCATCATCTTCCTGCTCCCTTTCATTTTCTCTTACCTGCCTTTTCAGCACTTACTTGTTATGTCTCAATCTATCTCTTACCGTAAAATGTAAAAAATCCAATAAAAATGATTGATTAAAAAAAATGGCAGAAAGACACAAACTTCCCACACAGAACTCCCTTAACCAAGAGAAAAGGCTATAAGAGTTTGGTGGGCATTGACCTTGAGTTTTGGAGTTGTAGTTCACTTACATCCAGAGAGCACTGTGGACTCAAACAATGTTGGATCAGGACCAAACTTGGCATGAATTCTCAATATGCCCAAATGTGAACACAGATGGAGTTTGGGGAAAATAGACCTTGACATTTGGGAGTTACAGTTTCTGGGATTTATAGTTAACACACAATCAAAGAGCATCCTGAACTCTTGCAACAATGGAATTGAACCAAACTTGGCATATTGAACTCTCATTACCAACAGAATGTATTGAAAGGGTTTGCTTGGGAATTGTCCTTGAGTTTGGAAGTTGTAGTTCACCTACACCCAGAGAGCACTGTGGACTCAAATAATGTTATGTTATGTTGTTGTTTGTTTTCTATCCAGAATCACAATGTTGGAAGGAGGCTCACCACTTTAAGGTCCCAAAACAGGCATGGGAAAACTTCGGCCCTCTGGGTGCTTTGGATTTCAACTCCCACCATTCCTAACAGCCTGAGGCCCTTTCCTGCTTAAGTGGCTGAGGGGGGGAAAGGAAAAGGGCCTGAGGCTGCTAGGAATGGTGGGAGTTGGAGTCCAAAACACCTGGAAGGTCCAAATTTGCCCATGCCAGCTTTCGACAGAGACCTCTTCCTCCCCCTTCCCCTGCGCCCTTTCTTCCCCCTCCTGCCAAACACTTACTTTTTCTTCTACACTGCCGCTTCTGTTGCCATTTTGATCCGAGGGGGCAGCGTGAGCGTGTTCAGGAGGGGAGGGGGAGGGGTAAGCCGTGACCCGGGCGGGCGCTAGTGCGCAGACTCGCATCAGAGCAAAGCGAGGCAAAGCGAGCAGAGCGAGGCTGGGAAGAAGGGAGCCCGAGTGGAGAAGAAAAAGTGTTCGGCAGGAGGGGGAAGAATGGGTATTGGAGGTTCCCATTTTCCCACGGCACACCTGATGATCGCTCACGGCACACTAGTGTGCCACGGCACACTGGTTGGGAAACACTGACTTAGAGGAACGACCATCTTGTTTGATGACTTTGAGTCAGAATTTGGTAGCCATTGCAAATGTCAACCTAGCTTTGGCCCACAACAGGTTTTGAGGAAAGAAGAACCCCTCCTATGGGATGAAACCTCGGCAATGAGGAAGAAGATTTTCAACATCTTCAGCTCGTTGGGTGTTCCGTGAAGGAAGAAGTTTTGAGTCACTCATTTGGATATTATGAAAATAAAATGCATCATGCCATGGAACACATCATCCAGTCTCGAGGAACAATATAAAAACCGAGGCAAGAACGAGCCAAAGGATCAGACTTCGACACTTCCCTCCAGCTGGAATTTCAGAGCAGAGTCAGGTAAGGTTTCTTGGCACACTCTTTAGCATCGATGGAAAGCCTATTTGGGATTTGGTTTAATTTAAATCTGGGTGCGAGTGCTCATTGGCTTACCATATTTATTTGTTGGGATTGCTTAGGAGCAAAGCTTTATATGCTGGTTGCCAGAATACGATTCCAGAAGGGAAACAAACTATAACTGAATCGCGTTTGGATGTACAATTGCGGTAGACACACTGCAGAATAATAGAAGCTTGATGCCACATTCGCTGCCAAGGCTCAATGCTACAGAATCCTGGGAGTTGTGCTTTGTTGAGGCCAACTCGCATGAATTCATCACATTGTTCCATGGTGGTTAGAAATGGTGTCAAACTACATTGATTTTACGTTGGAGATGCACCCTGGCAGGTGGACATCCAACTTTTAATAAACCAATCATGAAGTCCACGTCCTCCCAAAATATTGGAGATGCACCCTGGCAGGTGGACATCCAACTTGTAATAAACTAACCATAAAAGCTACCTCCTCTAAGGTATTGGAGATGCACCCTGGCAGGTGGACATCCAACTTGTAATACACCAATCGTGAAGTCCACGTCCTCCCAAAATATTGGAGGTGCACCCTGGCAGGTGGACATCCAACTTGTAATAAACTAACCATAAAAGCTACCTCCTCTAAGGTATTGGAGGTGCACCCTGGCAGGTGGACATCCAACTTGTAATACACCAATCTTGAAGTCCACGTCCTCCCAAAATATTGGAGATGCACCCTGGCAGGTGAACATCCAACTTGTAATACACCAATCTTGAAGTCTACCTCCTACCAAGGTATTGTAGATGCACCCTGGCAGGTGGACATCCAACTTGTAATCAACCAATCCGGAAGTCTACCACCTCCCAAAATATTGGAGATCCAACTTGTAATGAACCAATCCGGAAGTCTACCTCCTCCCAAAATATTGGAGGTCCAACTTGTAATCAACCAATCTGGAAGTCCACCTCCTCCCAAGATATTGGAGATGCACCCTAGCAGGTGGACATCCAACTTGTAATAAACCAATCATGAAGTCCACCTCCACCCAAAATATTGGAGATTCACCCTGGCAGGTGGACATACAACTTGTAATAAACTAACCATAAAGGCTACCTCCTCCTAAGATATTGGAGATTCACCCTGGCAGGTGGACATCCAACTTGTAATAAACTAACCATAAAGGCTACTTCCTCCTAAGATATTGGAGATGCACCCAGGCAGGTGGACATCCAACTTGCAATAAACTAACCATAAAGGCTACCTCCTCCCAAGGTATTGGAGATGCACCCTGGCAGGTGGACATCCAACTTGTAATAAACCAATCGTGAAGTCTACCTCCTCCCAAAATATTGGAGATGCACCCTGGCAGGTAGACATCCAACTTGTAATAAACCAACTGTAAAGTCTACCTCCTCCCAAGGTATCCTATGCCATGTCAAACAGCTCCTACCATCTTACTAAGATTTAGATACCCCTGAGACAGAGAATTCCCAGCATGTCTCCAAGGGTTGTAGATTTTGAAATGAATGATTGGAGAGAGGATTCAATCACTTCAAGAAGACTATTGTAGTCATGATCAGGCCTGGATTACCCATAAGGCCATTCTAGGCCATGGCCTCGGGCGGCACTTTTTTGGGGGGGGAGCAGATCTGGACCCCCCAAATTTTTTTAAAAATTCCGGAAAAAAATTCTAATTTTTTTAAAAAGAGCGCATGCGCGGCCGCCCCCTCCCTTTGCTCTGCTCCCCTCTGCTCTGCTTTAGGAGGGAGGGAGGATCGGCTCCGCCCCTCCTCGCCCCTGGCTCCACCCCTCCTCACCCTGGCTCCGCCCCTCCTCGCCCTCGGCTCCGCCCCCGCCTCTTCGCCGGCATGGAGCCGTTCCTCCCTCCCTCCTAAAGCCGGTCTGAAAAGGGCGATTTCGGCCGCTTCTCAGGCCGGCATGTTGGCTTTAGGAGGGAGGGAGGAGCAGCCGTGGGGAGGCTCCGCATCAGTTCCGGGGGTGGGGCTTTCCTTTCTCCTCCTCCTCGCGCCGGCAAGGAGCCGGGGGTGGAGCGGGGCGGAGCCGGGGGGAGGGGAGGGGTGGAGCCGGAGGAGGGGCGGAGGCAGACCCTTTGGCCTTGGGCGGCAAAAGGGCCTGATCCGGGCCTGGTCATGCTGATATATTATACCTTGTTCCTCTCCTGAACCTTTTCTTTAGATCACACACATCAAGCCATCCAAGATGTCTTTTGGGTACAACCAGTGCTACGCCAGCTGCCCTCCCAGCACCGTGACCATTCAACCTCCACCCTTTGTCCTGACCATCCCAGGACCAGCGCTCTACTGTCCCGATCAGCCATTCAGCATCCAGCAACACAACCCTTGTGAGGAGAGGATGATCCCATATGGTGGCGTTGGAAGCCATGGAAGATATGGCTCCTTTTTTGGTGGCGCAACCTCTGGTTTCAGTTCTGGAAGCATGTATTCCCAGAAGTCACACAAAAGCTATGGTTGTAACACTTACTAACGCTCCTAGATCCTGATGTCACCTTTCATGGAATGAAGATGCCGAAGAGCTGCTTTGCATGCCTGGATCTCAAAAATGTACAACTGATCTTTCCAGATACCTACCTTTAGTTTAAACTATGACATTCCTATACTCCTCAGGTAAACAGTGGGGCATTGCTGTGGATCAGGTTGGCCATGTTGGGTCACTTGTCTTGGCAATCATCTTCCATGATGTGAGAAAGCATGACGCTTCCTCTTTTTAGTCAGAAAATTCCACTTTTTCCCCAGTTGTGTTCTCACTGCTTTGTCTGTGTTTCCCATCTCTGATACTTTAAAACTTTAAATGTTTCCCTTCTATCAGAATAAACAGTTTATTGCATCAAACATTCCCGCTTCCTGTAATATTTTCCTCTATTTCGTTACCATAAAATGTGATTTCTCTTTCTTTGAATGTAGCTTTGAATGAGATCCCCAGTATGCAATGATAGGGATGGTATGAGGAACTCACCCATTTAAGGCAGGGCCCAGACCAGCCTGGCAGTTTGGCAGATAGGAGTGTGTATATGCCAGATGGTATCAGACTATATAGGCTAAGTATTAAATGAAAACACCCAGAGTTATGCAAAATATTTCTCTATTATATCACAATAGTAATACCTTATAAGTGCATAACATAACACATTCAATATACAGTATCTGCATGCACAATGAAGGCGCCAAACCAAAAACACACTCCCCAAAGTACTTGCCCTATGGCGAATAGTGGCTGGAAAAGGTCCGCTCCCTGTGTAGAGCTTGTTTGCGGCAGCTCGGGCTCAGCGTGGGCCGATGCGCGAGCAGGGGGAGGAGGCGCTGAGTGATGACGCGTGGCAGCGCCAGATGCGGACGTCGTCAATTCAATGATGTAACAATGACGCCAGCACGTAGGAAGTGGTGAACAGGATCCCCCTAGAAGATGGAACGGTGAATGGGGAAATCCCCAGTGTTGTGATGAAGGGGAATCCCAAGCGTCCTGTCATTCGAGCCTGGCGGTCTCGCGTCAGCCGAAAACCACTGTAGGGAATCCCAGGAAGAGACGCGGGAGGGGATGATGGGATCACAGGCGGGTGGGTTGGATTCACAAAACACAAAGCAGTCCGATGAAGAGCGTCAATGCTCCAAAGGGGAAAGTTTTCCCCAGACTAAGCATGGAGGAAGAGGCGGTGTGGCTTCTTCTTTACATGAGAGCTTGGAGGTTTAGCAGAGCCGACGGCCAGCTGATGCTATGTTTCTCCGTGGTTTTTTTTAACCGTTTCGGAAGGTATTACTATTGTGATATAATAGAGAAATATTTTGCATAACTCTGGGTGTTTTCATTTAATAGTAACACTTAGCCTATATAGTCTGATACCATCTGGCATATACACACTGCTGTTTGTGTTAGCCTTCATTACCAGCCAGCTCGTTTTTTCTTAGACTGTCTATGGAGTTTGGCAGATAGAACAGCCAGGAGAAGGGGGAGTGGTATGGGAGCCTTCCCTGGGAGGAGTTAGGGAGAGAGCTGCCTGGGAGGAGCTCTGAGTTAAGGGGAGGAACCGAACTACTGGAGGGAGAGAGAAAGGGCTTATTTGCCAGTTCTTGACAAGCTTTCAAGGAGAGAGGAGTGTTCGTGACACGCTCTCAGAGAGAGAGAGAGAGAGAGCTCCTTGAGAACTCAGAAAGAGAGAGAGGAGAGCTGTGACAGCTCCTATCAAAGCTCAGAACTCATTAAAGAGCCTCTGAGTCAAAGCTCTGGTTAGAGTATAGAGCCTCTGTATCAAAGCTCTGAAGTGAACTATCTAGGATAGTTGTTTTATTAGATAACTCACCACTAGTTTAGATATTAGTGGGAGTGAGTTCTAGTTTAGGCAAGTTTCACACTGTCTGTGTAACATTGAACATCTAAGATTAAGTAAGCATTTTGCTGTAACCATCATGCTGTTGAACCATCTTTTAATTAACCATTACGCTCTCGTGCCTTAGTTGAAGAACCAATACGATCTGTGCCTGTTAAGTTAATAAACGTTTAACTTATTAACTTTAAAAGAGAAGCCTCGGTTGTGCTCTTTACATCGGCTGTGTGATCCAGTTCCAGTATCTGTCGTGTTCCCCATTTCTGAAAGAAGGTTCCCTCAGATTCCTCTTAGTTTAAGTTTGGTGAAGATTAAAGAGCCTAGCTGAAGGGTTGTTTTGATAAAGAAATCCTAGAAGTAATATTTTAGGTTGGTGGTAGCGAACCTAGAAGAGTTTTTATATCCTCCAGACTTTAATTTAAGAGCCAAGTAGTCACAGATGGTCTTTTAGATCAGTGTTTCCCAACAAAATCCTGGGGCACACCACCAACCAAAATGAAACAAAATGACAATCTAACACAGTAATACATATAGTTAATATGTTTTTAAATGTATTTATACACTCCAGGCCCAGATTAAGACCTTTTAGCACCCTAGGCCACACTGGAATTACGCCCCCATTCAGACGCCGCCACTTAGGCCCCGCCCCTGGAGGGAGTGATGTCACTCGGACCCCGCCCCTGGAGGGAGTGATGTCGCTTGGGCCCCACCCCCAGAGGGAGTGATGTCACTCGGGCCCCGCCCCCAAAGGGAGTGACATCGCTCGGGCTGCACTCCTCCCTCCCTCCTTCAGAGGCCACGGCGAGTTGTCCCAGAGGCAGCTGCTCGGCGCCCTTCCGCGCAGTGCCCCATTCACGCAGCGCAGCTGCCGCTGCCTTTGGAACAACTCGGCGTGGTCTCAGAAGGAGGGAGGGAGGAGGAGTGCAGCCCGAGCGACATCGCTCCCTCTGGGGACGGGGTCTGAGTGATGTCGCTTGGGCCCCGCCCCCGGAGGGAGTGACGTTGCTCGGGCCCCGCCTCCGGAGGCAGTGACGTCGCTCGGGCCCCGCCCCCGGAGGGAGTGACATCACTCGGGCCCTGCACCCGGAGGGAGTGAAGTCGCTCGGGCTGCACTCCTCCTTCCTCCCTCATGAGGCCACACCAAGTTGTCCCACAGGCAGCAGCAGCTGCGCTGCATGAATGGGGCACTGCGTGGAAGGGCGCCGCGCAGCTGCCGCTGGGACAACTCGGCGTTAGTCATAGCCAATTTTTTTGGCCATGATTTGGTGCCCCCCTCGGCTTATGCCCATAGGCCACGGCCTTGCTGGCGTAATGGATAATCCGAGCCTGATACACTCAGTGTGAAACCTGGACCTGTTTCGATGAACACAGCATAGATATCCTGGCAGGCATGGCAGAAAGACACACACGAAGGTCTTGCTCAATAGCTGTCAGTCTCTCTTTGTGTTTAGTTTTTATCGCAGTCACCCGGTCCTCAGGGAAAATGTACCCGGTCCTCAGGGCAGCCGGTTGGAAAGAGAGCAGCCAGACGGAAACACACTCTGAGGCAGAGAGTTCCACTGCTGAACAGCTCTCACAGTCAGGAAGTTCTTTCTGATGTTCAGGTGGAATCTCCTTTCCTGCCTACTCTTCCTAGTTTCAAGGCCAGCAGAAAACAAGCCTGCTCTTGCTTCCTTTTGATACCCTGTCATAGAGTTATACAAGCCTCATCAGGCTGAGCTTCACAACATTGGATCACTTTGGTTGCCCCACTGGTCTATTTTCCAACAGACCTCACAACTCATGAGGATGCCAACCATAGATGTGGGCGCAACGTCAGGAGAGAATGCTTCAGCAACCCATGAAAGCCTTCGACAACACATTGTTTTGTTGTTGTTTTTACTTGAATAAATAGAACCGTCCAATTGCAAACCTGAGGGGAGGGCACTGCTTTGCTAACCCTCTCTTTCCAATTATGTCCAGGAATCATAACCTCATATGGCGGTGATGATCCAAATGCCATTCTACATCCAAAATGTTGTAGACCTTCCTAGACGACACAGCCTGGCTAGACCCCTTCCAGTCCATCTTCCGTTCGGGGCATGGGACGGAGATGGTTCTGGTCTCCATCAAAGACCAGCTACGTTGCCAGCTGAACCAAGGCAGATCGGTGCTGCTTGTGTTATTGGATCTCAGAGCAGCATTTGATACTGTCGATTACGATCTTTTGACTCACCGTCTTGCCGGGGCTGGGGTTAGGGGGACAGCCTGGAATTGGCTGTCCTCCTGCCTCCGGAACCGGTCACAGCGAGTAAGGAGGGGCGAGGTGGTCTCCAAGAGCTCCCCCTTAAATTGTGGGGTTCCTCAGGGGGCCATATTCTCCCCTCTATTATTTAACATCTATATGCGACCACTTGCTCAGCTGGTGCGTAGCTTTGGGCTGGAATGTCATCAGTACGCTGATGACACCCAGCTCAATCTGAGGATGGGGGGCAGGCCCAAAACCATACCTGATAATTTCTATCTCTGCCTCGAAGCCGTTATTGGATGGCTGCAAGACAGTAGGTTGAAGGTGAATCCAGCGAAGACGGAGATCCTCTGGCTGGGTTGTCCGGGCGGTAGGGATGTCCAGCTTCCGACCCTGGATGGCGTGGCGCTATGCCCGTCGTCTTCAGTAAAGAGTCTTGGAGTTCTCTTGGACCCTCTGCTGTCGATGGAGGTGCAAATCTCAGATGTCAGCAGAGGTGCGTTTTTCCATCTTCACCAGGATAGGAGGCTGGCCCCTTGCTTGTCTCGGCACGACTTGGCCACGGTGATCCAAGCTACGGTCATCTCAAGGTTAGGCTACTGTAACGCTCTCTACATTGGCCTGCCTCTGTCGGTGACCCTGAAACTCAAGCTGGTGCAAAACGCCGCAGCTCGGTTGCTCACAGGAGCTTCTGCAAGCTGCCACATTGCACCAATTACGCGGGAACTGTACTAGCTTCCTATTGAGTACCGGATCACCTTCAAAGTGCTAGTCTTGACTTTCAAGGCCTTGTATGGTCTGGGGCCAGTGTACCTGAGGGACCGCCTAACCCCATACTGTCCCATGAGAACACTTAGATCCGAAGAGTGGAATCTTCTAGCCGTGCCCAATGTCAAACAATACCACCTAACTTCAACACGGAGAAGGGCGTTATCCATCATCACCCCTGTTCTCTGGAACGCACTAACCTTGGAGGCTCGGTGTGATGAGGTGGTTATTTATATGTTAATCACATGTTTGTTTATGTATTTAGAAGGGACATTCTATAAAAGCTGCAGAGAGTGAGCCGTGGAATGTTCGCAGCAGCAAACTGTAAGCAGAGGCTGTTGCCATGACAACAGAGGCCACTCTGGCTTTAGAATGTTCAGTTTGAATCTGACAGTTGGAGAATGTCAGTTGGCCAGCAGCTGTGACCAGAGTTGATGGGGAATTAGCAGTTGCTGAAGCTGCAAGCTGTCTGTAGAAGCTGCAGTGTGCAGTTCAGTTCTGTGTGTGGGTTTAAGGAACCCAAGTGTGGGACAAGTTAGTCCCAGGGTTGAGAGTAACCCAGTATTAAGTAGTTACTTGTGTGTAACTGTGAAAGGGGAATAAAAATATAAAACCCCAGTGTTATATTGTTTAATATTGCAAGTTTGTACCTCTTCGGAGTATTTTAGAAACCACCTAAGCTTTGAGCCCATTTGTGTAAAATAAACTGTTAAACACTTTCAACAAAAAAACATCTGTGGAAGTCATTTATTCACAAAGACCCTCACATCTAGTGGTCAACTCCAGAGGCAGACTGCTATCTGGAAAATGAAATTAAACAGGCCTCAAAAAGCAATAAATTAGTCATAATGGGGGACTTCAACTATCCCCGAATAGATTGGTTAAATTCTTGTTCTACACATGAAAGAGAGACAAGGTTCCTCGACATGCTAGCTGATTATTCCCTTGAGCAGATGGTCATGGAACCAACCAGGGGAAAGGGGATCCTGGACTTGGTGCTAACTAATGAACAAGATCTCGTTCAAGATGTCCTTGTAACTGAGCCCATAGGTACCAGTGACCACAACACAATAACCTTCAACTTAAGTTTGGATAGCAAACTGTCAGTGAAAACTAACACGGAGACCTTAAATTTTCACAAAGGGAATTTCACCAAAATGAGAAAAATAGTAAAGAACAAACTAAAAGGAACAGTAAAAAAATCAAATCCCTCAGAATGCTTGGAAACTGTTTAAAAATACTTTAAAACAAGCCGAACTAAAATGCATTCCTAAAATAAGAAAGAGGCTGGGAAAGTCCAAGAGGACATCGGTATGGCTTACAAATGAAGTAAAAGATATGATTGGAAAGAAGAAAAACTCATTTAAGAAATGGAAGGCTCTTCCTACTGAGGAGAACAGAAAGGAACACAAGCTCTGGCAAACTAAATGCAAAGCAACCGTCAGGAAAGCCAAGAGAGATTTTGAGGCACATATAGCCAAGAACATTTAAAAAATAGCAAAAACTTCTTTAAGTACATCAGAAGCAGAAACCCAACTAAAAAAGCAGTTGGGCCACTTGACGAAAATGGTAAGAAAGGGACAATAAGTGAAGACAAGGAGATTGCTGAGTGGCTAAATGACTTCTTTGCCTCCGTTTTCACACAGGAGGACAGACAACATATGCCTGCAGCTGAGTCAGTTTTTTCAGGGAGGGAATTAAATGAATTAAACCAGATAGAGATAAACAAGGAGGATGTTCTCACATGCCTTACTAAACTAAATGTCAACAAATCACCAGGGCCAGATGGCATCCACCCCAGAGTTCTTAAGGAACTCAAGTGTGAAATTGCTGAAATTCTAGCCAAAATATATAACCTTTCTCTAAGATCAGGCACTGTACCCGAGGACTGGAGGGAGGCAAATGTAACTCCGATCTTCAAGAAAGGATCCAGGGGTGATCCAGGAAATTATAGGCCAGTTATTCTAACCTCAGTTCCAGGCAAAGTGATGGAAACCATTATTAAAGAAAAATCACTAAGCACATAGAAGAACAGGCATTGCTGAAGGAAAATCAACATGGTTTCTGCAAAGGCAAATCATGTCTTACTAACTTGATAGAATTCTTTGAGGGTGTAAATAAACACACAGATAAAGGGGACCCAGTCGATATTGTCTACCTTGACTTTCAAAAGGCTTTTGACAAAGTCCCTCACCAAAGGCTCCTAAATAAGCTCTTCAGCCATGGAATCAGAGGACAGGTCTTGCCCTGGATTCGAACCTGGCTAAACTGTAGGAAACAAAGGGTGGTAATAAACGGACATTTCTCTGGGTGGAAAGAGGTGAGAAGTGGCGTACCCCAAGGTTCAGTTTTAGGACCGTTACTTTTTAATTTATTCATAATTGATCTGGATGTAGAAGTAAATTGTGAGGTAGCAAAGTTTGCAGATGACACTAAACTGTTCAGGGTAGTTAAAAATGAAACTGACTGTAAAGAGCTCCAGAAAGATCTCTCAAAATTGAGTGAATGGGCAACAAAGTGGCAAATGCATTTTAACCTAAACAAGTGTAAAGTCATGCACATCGGGGCAAAGAACCCCAAATACACTTATCAACTGATGGGATCAAAGCTTTCCGAGACAAACCAGGAAAGGGATCTTGGGGTCTTGGTGGACAGCTCAATGAAGATGTCAACCCAGTGCGCAGCAGCAGCGAAAAAAGCAAATTCTATGCTAGGCATGATCAGGAAGGGAATCGAAAATAGGTCGGCAAATGTTGTATTGCCTCTCTACAAATCTATGGTGAGGCCACATCTGGAGTACTGTGTACAATTCTGGTCACCGCACCTTAAGAAGGATATAACGGAACTGGAAAAGGTACAAAGAAGGGCAACAAGAATGATCCAAGGGATGGAGCAGCTCCCTTATGAAACCAGGTTGCAACGCCTTGGTCTTTTCAGCCTTGAAAGACGGCGTTTAAGAGGTGACTTGATCGAAGTGTATAAAATCATGCATGGGATAGAAAAGGTGAATAAAGAAAAATATTTTCTCTGTCACACAACACTAGGACTAGGGGGCACTCCCTGAAGCTCCAAGGAAGGAAAGTTAGGACTAATAAAGGGAAATATTTCTTCACCCAGAGGGTCATTGGGTTATGGAACTCACTTCCAGAAGAGGTTGTGACAGCGGTCAGCCTGGACAGCTTCAAGGCAGGATTAGACAGAATCATGGATACCAAGGGAATCAGTAGTTACTGAAATGGACATCCAAGTGCCACCTCTGTGTTGATGGAGGCAGGCAGGATTTTCCCCGGGTACTGGTTGTGGGGGGTCGGGAGCAGGTGAGGGTTTTGCCCTCCTTTCTGCTAGAGATCCCCGTGTACAACTAGTGGGCCACTGTGTGACACAGAATGCTGGACTAGATGGGCCGAGGCCCGATTCAGCATGGCTCTTCTTATGTTCTTATGTTCTTATTGACAAATGGTGGCAGCAAGATATTAATTAATTAATAAAGAAGGAAAACATTGAGAATTGGTGGCTGCCCTGCCATGTTCAAAAAAAGTAAACGGGGTGAAGTTTCATCCATTACTACACTCGGGCCTTGTGTAATCTGCTGGCCTTTTGGAAGGTCTGCAAGTCGGTCCTATTCCGGCAGGCCTTTGAGTTGTAATGTGCTATCTCTTAGAACAGTGTTTCTCAACCAGTGTGCCGTGGCACACTAGTGTGCCGTGAGCGATCATCAGGTGTGCCGCGAGAAAAGCTCTCTGCCCCCCTTCCTTCCCCCCTCCTCCTACCAAACTCCTGCTGCTTGGGAGAGGAGGCGGAAGGGCCGGGCACCGCCTCCTTTGGCCGTTTCCCCAACCAGCCTCCAATCTGCCATGACTCCCGCCCCTTGCTTGTTGAAGCCGTGCGGAGGAGCCCCGCCTACTGAATCCCATCCACTGCTCATGCTCCTCCTCTGTGAGAGAGCTGAAGCCGGGGGATGACGCAGCCTGGTTCTGCCCCCTCCCCCCGGCTTCAGCACTCCCACAGCTTCGCCAGCCTTGAGGGGGCACTGCCAAGCCAGCGGTGGCAGAGCCAGCACAATGCTGGCTTGGCACTGCCCCCTCAAGGCTGGAGAAGCTGTGGGAGTGCTGAAGCCAGGAGAGGGGCGGGGCATGAAGCAGCCTGGCTCCGCCCCCTCCCCCAGCTTCAGCGCTCCCACAGCTTTGTCAGCCTTGAGGGGGCAGTGCCAAACCAGTGGTGGCAGAGCCAACACAATGCTGGCTTGGCACTGCCCCCTCAAGGCTGGTGAAGCTGTGGGAGAACTGAAGCCGGGGGGAGGGGGCGGGATGGGGCATGGTGTGGCCTGGC
Organism: Anolis apletophallus; assembly: GCA_030556195.1. NCBI lineage: Eukaryota > Metazoa > Chordata > Lepidosauria > Squamata > Anolidae > Anolis > Anolis apletophallus. Next base: position 18,925,283 of record JARBWK010000019.1, read on the forward strand.
TCCTCCCCCGGCTTCAGCACTCCCAGCAGCTGCTCCCAGCAGGTCACCATCCCCCAGCCATTCTTTACTGTGTTACGGTGTCATTTTGTGTCATTTTGGTTGGTGGTGTGCCCCCGGATTTTTTTAATGTTAAAAGTGTGCCGCGGCTCAAAAAAGGTTGGGAAACACTGTCTTAGAAATTGTGTTATCTCTTAGGAATTGTTTTATTCTTGTGGTTTTATTGCTGTTGTATATTTATTGTTTTATTGTGGTGCTTGATGTAAGCCGCCCTGAGCCAGCAGGGAGTGGCGGCCAATAAATCTAACAAATAAATAAATAATAAATAAAATACTGTGAGACGGAAAGGAATGAATGCAAAGGAAAGTGGAATGTTTGATGCAATAAAGGATTTTATTTTAGGAACAGTGAGTCATACACCATTATTATTATTATTATTATTTTGCTTCAAATAGAACAGAAATGTATGGTAAATATAACAAAATGGAATATGGAAAAAAAGATCATCATTTGGCACAGAAAATAACATTATTGGGGACGATTTCCCACAAGGACACGAAACAATTACAAGTACAATTTCCCCCCATAAGAAATGACTTCAAGCTTCTAAAAACGAGGAACCGAAAATATAAGCATTTCTTGATCAATGTCCTCCAATGATATTTCCTCCATCTTTTTTTCTAGCCAGAGATAAACAAGAGATTAATTTAATGCACTGATTCTCCAAGCGGGTGGTGAGTAAAGTATTTTCTGGAAAGGGGGCGGTAGGCCAAAAAAGTTTGGGAAGCACTGATTTAATACAATACATCCAAATATTTAAGAAGACTGATGCCAAACAACTTTCCATGTTTAATAATAATCTTAGGCAGAGAGTTCCACTGCTGAACAGCTCTCATAGTCAGGAAGTTCTTCCTAATGTTCAGGGGGAATGGCCTTTCTTGTAGTTTGAAGCCCCTGGATTCCTCAGTTCCTCCCCCGCACACACACACACACACACACCCAGCTTGCATGGGTGTGTGGGGAAAACGGAGGCACCCATGGATGGAGACCAGGCCCCTGGATGCCTCCGTTTTCCCCACACACCCACGCAAGCTCGGTGGAGGCGAGAGAAGCCCGGAGGCACCAAGGGACGGCCAGGCATTGAGGCCAGTAGGAAGAAGTCCACTCACCATGCAGGAGAGAACAGAGGGTGAGTCTCTTCTTCCACGTGGCTTTGCCTCCACAGCTCCTCCTCCTGACTACCCACATGTCTGTGAGAAGAGGAAGAGCCTACCAGGACTGCCACTTGGCTGGCGCAGGGGGTCGGGCCGGTCGGCAGCTATTTTGGAGGAGGCTGCCTTATGAGGGCCGGTCAGAATCGGCCGGCGGGCTGCATGCGGCCCGCGGGCCATAAGATACCCAGGTCTGGACTAGATACTACTATATACTAGATACTATGGAAACCTAGGCATTGTAGTTTGATGAGCTCTCTGCCCTCTTTGGTAGAGAAAGCTGAAAGGTTTGTCAAACTACAACTTCTATTATTCCAAAGCCATGAGCGATGGCAGCGATGTGGTATCACTGAACAGAGTAGAAAGATACATCTTTGGTGACTCTGTGCGTTGACTTTGATAGGCAGGCGGAAATCTCTAATGAGATTAAAGAAGACTTGAGGGCTGCCCGTAATAACAAATATTGACCATACATTCCTGAGACCTAATTGTACAAACTCAGTTGACTTCAACACCCTGTTTCCAGATTTGCTCTTTAACATCTTCAAGATCTAGAAGCGTTGGCAGGGTCCACATTCGCTCTGGTTCCTTCCTTTCTGGGAGCAAACACTTGTGGAGTAAACACCAGAGAATGAACCATATCCGCGGGGTCTTCCCTCATTGTGGTACGGGATCGCGGCACAAGGGTTGCATTGCTCGATGCCAAATGGTTGATCAGGACAATAGAGGGATGGACCTGGGATGCTCAGGACGAAAGGCGGAGGTTGAATGGTCACGGTGGTGAGAGGGCAATTGGCATAGCACTGGTTGTACCCAAAGGACATCTTGGATGGCTTGGTGAGTGGACCTAGAGGAGGGCATCAAGATGGAGATATACTTATTTATTTATTTATTATTTCAATTTATATATCACCCTTCCCGGAAGGCTCAGGGTGGATCACACAGACTTAAACAACATGATCACAACAACTATTAAAATATAATAAAAACAGTTAGGACAGATATGAAACTGGCGGCCTCTAGAGGTTAAACCCCTGTCGGAAGTGGTTAGTCTTGCAGACCCTCCGAAAGGACTGCAGATCGGTTATTGCTCGGACCTCCCCTGGCAGATCGTTCCAAAGGTTAGGCGCTACTACAGGAAAAGTACGCTGTCGCGTAGACGCCAAGCGGCAAGTCCTAATTGATGGTACAGCTAACAGATTTTGATCCATGGACTGTAGTGGTCTCTGGGGAACGTGCAGGGAAAGGCAGTCCTTCAGATACACTGGCCCCAGACCATGCAAGGCCTTAAAGGTTAGCACCAGCACTTTGAAGGCAATCTGGTACTCGATGGGAAGCCAATGCAGCCGCTGTAGGACTGGTGTGATGTGACACGTCAGTGTCACTCCAGCCAGCGGTCGAGCTGCAGCGTTTTGCACCAGCTTAAGTTTCCAGATCACTGACAAAGGAAGGCCAATGTAAAGGGCGTTACAGTAGTCTAGTCTCGAGATGACCGTTACCTGGATTACCATGGCTAGGTCACCGTTGGAGAGGTAGGGCGCCAGCCGCCTTGCCTGGTGCAGATGGAAGAATGCTGCTCTACTCACGGTGGAGACCTGAGCCTCCATCGACAGTAGCGGGTTCAGTTGGACCCCCAGGCTTTTCACCAGGACCGACGGGTTGACCACCTCGCTATCCATTATTAGCAGCCGGAGCTCCCCCCCCCCCCCAGGCAACCCAGCCACAGGGTCTCCGTCTTCGACAGGTTCACCTTCAACCTGCTGGCCCGTAGCCACCCAGTCACAGCTTCCAGGCACTGATGGAAATAATCGGGTACATAGTCTGGCCAGCCTTCCATCCTCAGCACCAGCTGGGTGTCATCAGCATACTGATGACACTCCAGACCAAAGCTACGCACCAGTTGAGCCAGTGGACGCATGTAGATGTTAAATAACAGAGGAGAGAGGATGGCTCCTTGGGGGACCCCATAATCGAGGGGGACTCTTTCCAAGACCATCCCTCCCCTCTCCACCTGTTGTCCCCAATCTTGGAGAAAGGAGGCCACCGATTTAAGGGCGGTCCCCCTAACTCCTGTTCACATGGATCTCTACAAAGTTTACTTATATGTCATATACAAGGATTAGTAAATTATCAATCACACAGCAGCTGATCCTATCTCCCAATATTGTTTTGAGGATCTACAACAGTTATTTTGGGAAGGACCTCCAGTTGGTGAGAGATGTTTGATGGTGGAACACACGACCTTGGAAGGTCCTGGACTCCATTTCAGGGCAAGTAAATAAAGAAATGTAATCTATCTTTAGAGGCATCTACACCAGAGTTTCTGATGGTCTTTGGTGACCCCTCTGACACCCCCTTGCGACTCCTCCCATGGGTCGCGACCCCCAGGTTGAGAAACACTGCTCTACACCGGTGGAGTTTGGGGGAAATAGACATTGACATTTGGAAGTTGTAGTTGCTGGGATTTATAGTTCACTTACAATCAAAGAGCATTCTGAACCTCACTACAGATAGAATTGGGCCAAACTGCCCACACAGAACCCCCAGGATAAACAGAAAATACTGATTTCCGATTATCTTTGGTGACCCCTCTGACGCCCTCTTGCGACTCCCCCAGGGGTCCCGACCCCCAGGTTGAGAAAAGCTGATCTTCACTGTCACCACTTGAACCACCACAGTTAGATGCTATGTGAACCTTGGGAGTTGTAGTTTTGAAGGTCTGCAGCTACTCTTCTAAAATGTGTGGGTGCCTCACCAAACCTCCAGCATTCCATAACATTCGGATTGCCTGGTTGCGCAGGTGCCTCTGCCAAGAATGGACACATGCGATGGATTCATGGAGTTGCAAGCTTTCTCTGCCAAAGAGTGTTGGTGCCCCAGCATACTACAACTCTCAGGATCCCATAGCATGGAGCCATGGCAAAATGACATCAAACAGTGTTCGTTCCACACTGTACACGCAGCCCTGTTCTCTCAATCAGAAAAGAAATGTCTGTAAAGCTTTGATACGGAGCAATTGGAACAGAGTTGGATACGGAAGCTCAAAACAAAACACTCCAAGGCTTTAACTCAATGGAGCTTACCTGAGTCTACAGTGAGAAGGAACTCGAATGGATTTCCACCAACGCTGCGCTGACCCGATGCTTCTGCTTTGGGATTCCTGAGCTTTTATACCATACCTGATGGACTGATGATGCATTTTTTCGTGTTCACAAGATTCTCATGAATTGCTCATTGCTTTTGCTCACTTTACGTTACACCCAAGCCATTTCAGGGCGTGATTTTGCAAGTCATTTCCCTCATTCTTGATGTTTCATCCCATAGGTGGGGCCCACCTTGACTTTAAAATCGTTGTGGGCCATTCACACATCTTTTCATACATTTACGACTCATTTCATACAATTGCTACGGAATCCTGACACAAAGTGTAACCTGCTGGACCTCTCATCGGCCTTCGATACCGTCGACCACGGTATCCTTCTGACACGCCTCACAGGAATGGGCCTTGGGGGTACAGCTTTGCAGTGGCTCCGGTCCTTCCTCGAGGATCGTTCCCAGAAGGTGTTGCTAGGGAACTCCTTCCCAGCCCCACGGCCATTGTACTGTGGGGTCCCGCAGGCCCGGATTGAGGAAGTTTGCTGCCCTAGGCCGCCCTCCCCTTCCGCGCCCCACCCCCTACCTTAAATCAAGAAAGGAGGGTGGGGCGAGGAGGAGAAAGAGACAGAGGAACCCCTACGGCACATGCGAGTGTGGCGGGAGGGCGCCTCTTTCTTCCACGGCACATGCGAGTGTGGCGGGAGGCGCCTCTTTCTCTTCCGCGCCCCACCCCCCTACCTTCAATCAAGAAAGGAGGGTGGGGCGAGGAGGAGAAAGAGACAGAGGAACCCCTACGGCACATGCGAGTGTGGCGGGAGGGCGCCTCTTTCTCTTCCGCGCCCCGCCCTCCTTCCTTCAATCAAGAAAGGAGGGTGGGGCGAGGAGGAGAAAGAGACAGAGGAACCCCTACGGCACATGCGAGTGTGGCGGGAGGGCGCCTCTTTCTCTTCCGCGCCCCACCCTCCTTCCTTCAATCAAGAAAGGAGGGTGGGGCGAGGAGGAGAAAGAGACAGAGGAACCCCTACGGCACATGCGAGTGTGGCGGGAGGGCGCCTCTTTCTCTTCCGCGCCCCACCCCCTACCTTCAATCAAGAAAGGAGGGTGGGGCGAGGTGGCGGGAGGAGAAAGAAAGGAGGGTGGGGCAGGAGGAGAAGAACAGAACCCTACGGCACATGCGAGTGTGGCGGGAGGCGCCTCTTTCTCTTCCGCCCCCCGCCTCCTTCCTTCAATCAAGAAAGGAGGGTGGGGCGAGGAGGGTGGGGCGAGGAGGAGAAAATCAAGAAAGGACAGAGGAACCCCCTACGGCACATGCGAGTGTGGCGGGAGGGCGCTCTTTCTCCTCCGCCCCACCCCCTACCTTCAATCAAGAAAGGAGGGTGGGGCGAGGAGGAGAAAGAGACAGAGGAACCCCTACGGCACATGCGAGTGTGGCGGGAGGGCGCCTCTTTCTCTTCCGCGCCCCGCCCTCCTTCCTTCAATCAAGAAAGGAGGGTGGGGCGAGGAGGAGAAAGAGACAGAGGAACCCCTGCGGCACATGTTAGTGTGGCGGGAGGGCGCCTCTTTCTCTTCCGCGCCCCGCCCTCCTTCCTTCAATTAAGAAAGGAGGGCGGGGCGCGGAGGGGAAAGAGGCACCTCCCGCCACGCGCGCGCCTCTTGCGTGGCAGGGGGCGGCTGACCTCCGCCTCTTTCTCCTCGCCCCACCCTCCTTCCTTCAGTCAAGGAAGGAGGGCGGGGCGCAGTGCGGAGGAGAAAGAGGCGTCCTTCTGCCGCGTGCGCATGCACACTTTTTTTTGAATTCTTCTTTGAATTTTTTTGGGAATTTTTTTGGGAATTTTTTTGGGGGGTCCGGATCTGCTGCCCTTCCAAAGCCGCCACCCTAGGTCATGGCCTAGGGTGGCCTTATGTGTAATCCGGGCCTGGGGACCCGGAGGGTACAGTGCTGTTCCCTATGTTGTTCAACATATATATGAAGCCATTGGGGGAGATCATCCGGAGTTTCGGGGTGCGGTGTCATCTGTACGCAGATGACGTCCAACTCTGTCACTCCTTCCCACCTGCTACTAAGGAGGCTGTTCAAGTCCTGAACCGGTGCTTGGCCGCTGTAACGGACCGGATGAGGGCGAACAGATTGAAACGCAATCCAGACAAGACAGAGGTACTCCTGGTCAGTCGTAAGGCCGAATAGGGCATAGGGTGACAGCCTGTGCTTGACGGGGTTACACTCCCCCTGAAGGCGCAGGTTCGCAGTCTGGGAGTGATCCTGGAATCATCGATGAGCCTGGAACCCCAGGTCTCGGTGGTGGCCAGGGGAGCTTTTGCACAGATCCGGCTTGTGCGCCAGCTGCGCCCGTATCTTTGAAGTCATTATCATCATTTATTATTTCATTAGTCGCCCTCTTGCCCATTCAGAAGCAGCCCTGCAGCGCCTCACATCCTGCTTTGCAACCTACAAGTTTGGTCTTTCTTTCCATGGGTCTTCCAAATAATAAAAGCACACCCGAATGTATTTCAATCCAAGGACCCAATTTGGTTTCATGGACTTTCTCGTGCACTACATTCCACCAGTGCAACCAAAGTGGGAGTTAAAATACCACATGGAAAGAAACAAAAAGGAGGGTAAACTGGCAAGTGTCATGGGGAACATACATAAAATGGTCACTAGAGAGCAGCACTTTCTAATGTAGCCTGAGATATAAATTCAATACATTTATTTCTTTATTTATTTATTTATCATTCATTCTTATATACCGCTCCTTTCAGCAGGCTTGGGGCGGTTTACATAATGCATATAAAACAACCATGGCACAATTTAATACAACGATACTAAAAGCATAAAAGACATAAAAGCAGAAAACACGGCTCACGGCAGCGTTTGATACCGTCGATTACCAACTTTTGATACACCGCCTGGCGGTGGCGGGGGTGAGGGGGACAGCCCTCAACTGGCTGTCCTCCTTCCTCCAACGCCGCCAGCAGCGAGTGAAGTGGGGGGGACGGTCTCCGGAGGCTCCCCGCTGAGTTGCGGGGTCCCTCAGGGGGCCATCCTCTCCCCGCTGTTATTTAACACCTATATGCGACCACTCGCCCAACTGGTGCGGAGTTTTGGGCTGGAGTGTCATCAGTACGCTGATGACACCCAGCTCATTCTGAGGTTGGACCCCGGGGCAGTCTCTGTACCCGATAATTTCCATCTTTGCCTTGAAGCCGTTACTAGATGGCTGCGAGCCAGTAAGTTGAAGGTGAAGCCGGCGAAGACGGAGATCTTGTGGCTGGGCCGCCCGGGGGGGGGGGGGGTAGCAACCCAGTTGCCAACGTTCGATGGCGTGGCCCTCTGCCCTCAGCCATCGGTAAAAAGTTTAGGGGTCCGGCTGGACGCCCACCTGTCCATGGAGGAGCAGATTGGCTGCACCTGCAGGACAGCATTCTACCATCTACGGTTGGCTAAAAGCCTGGCTCCCTACCTCTCCCAACACGACCTTGCTACAGTGATCCAAGCCACGGTCATCTCGAGGCTCGATTACTGTAATGCGCTCTACATTGGCCTTCCCTTGTCGATGATCCGGAAGCTTAAGCTAGTGCAGCACGCCGCAGCGCGTCTCCTCCTGGGAGCTTCAAGATCTGACCGCGCGACTCCACTCTTGCGCGAGCTGCACTGGCTCCCGATTGAATTCCGGGTCCTCTTCAAGGTGTTAGTTCTTACTTTCGAGGCCATCTATGGTTTGGGGCCAGTGTACCTGAGGGAGCGACTTACCCCTTATGTGCCGGCGAGATCACTACGCTCTGAGGAGCTTAACCTCCTTGAGGTCCCTTCCCTCGGAACTTGTAGATTGGCCACCACACGGCGGAGGGCGTTCTCCGTAGCAGCCCCAAGTCTCTGGAACGGCCTCCCGGAGGAGATCCGTGCCATCCGTGCTCTCCTGCCCTTCCGTAAGGCCTTGAAGACTTGGCTCTTTAGGAAGGCGTTCGGCCCTTAGCTCAACCACATTGTGTGTCCGTCGCCTAGGCCCCTAGACTACTATCTTGCCCCCAGCTTTTACCGAGGGCTTGCGCTCTTAATATGTTTTAACTGTTCTGATGTTTTAATGTTTTAATGTGTTTTAACTGTCAACTGCTAATCATTTATGGTGTCTGTGCTCCTTTTGTAAACCGCTCTGAGCTCCGGAGTGAGCGGTATACTAAATCGAAGTTAATAAATAAATAAATAAATAAACATAACAGCTATACAAGAGCAAGCAACTGCAGAGCATCTACAATTTAAATCCTAGGCTTGGCATCAATGCTTAGGGACCAGTGAGATTAAAAGCTTGTCTAAACAGAGATGTTTTTACAAGCTCTCCTGAATGGGGCCAGTTCTTTGATGGTGCGGACCTCAACTGGCATAGAATTCCATAAAGATGGTGTTGCCACGAAGAAGGCTCTCGATCTCGTAGTGGACATCCTGCAGGAATGGATCGAGGGGACTAGTAGGAGGTTCTGCTCTTCTGAACGCAGTGATCTCGAGGGAGTATATGGGGTGAGGTGGTCCCTCAGGTACACCGGCCCTAGACCATACAAGGCCTTAAAGGTCAATACCAGCACCTTGAAAACAATCCGGTACTCTATTGGTAGCCAGTGCAGTTGCTGCAGAATAGGTGTGATATGCTCTCGTACCGATGCTCCCACCAGTAGTCGAGCAGCAGCATTCTGCACCAGCTTGAGTTTCCGGATTGCCAACAAGGAAAGGCCAATGTAGTGGGCATTACAGTAATCCAGCCTCGAGATGACCGTCACCTGGATCACCGTAGCCAGGTTGCCTCTGGACAAGTAGGGAGCCAGCCGCCTAGCCTGCCGCAGATGGAAAAATGCGATCCTGCATACCGTGGAGATTTGCTGCTCCATCGATAGCAGCGAGTCCAAATGGACCCCCAGGCTCTTTACAGTGGATGATGGGCTTAAGGGCTTGCCGTCCAGGGTAGGCAGCCAGCATCCACTCAATCCAGGGTGACCTAGCCATAGGATCTCCGTCTTCGACGGGTTCACCTTCCAGTCACAGCTTCAAGGCATTGATGTAAACAATCGGACACCAGCTGGGTGTCATCAGCGTACTGATGGCACTCCAGACTAAAGTCGCGGACCAGCTGGGCCAGTGGGCGCATTTAGATGTTAAACAATAGTGGGGAAAGGATGGCGCCCTGAGGGACCCCACAAGTTAATGGGAGTCTCTCAGAAACCATCCCTCCCACCTCCACTCGTTGTCCCCGATCTTGGAGTAAGGAGGCCAGCCATTTAAGGGCAGTCCCCCTAATTCCCGTCACGGCTAAACCTGCGTGATCTCCTGTGTCAAAAGCTGCTGTGAGATCTAACAACATCAGCTGTATGTACTAGGCATGGGCAATCCATAGTTCTAAATGGTTCTAAAGTACTTACAAAACTAGGGAGTGCTGGCGCTTTGCTTCTACAGTGTTGCTAAAGTTCTGGTGGTGAACACTAGGTGGCGCTGGTGCTTTGCTTCTACAGTGTTGTTAAAGTACTGGTGGTGAACACTACGTGGCGCTGGTGCTTTGCTTCTACAGTGCTGCTAAAGTTCTGGTGGTGAACACTAGGTGGCGCTGGTGCTTTGCTTCTACAGTGTTGTTAAAGTTCTGGTGGTGAACACTAGGTGGCGCTGGTGCTTTGCTTCTAAAGTGTTGCTAAAGTTCTGGTGGTGAACACTAGGTGGCGCTTGTGCTTTGCTTCTAAAGTGTTGCTAAAGTTCTGGTGGTGAACACTAGGTGGCGCTGGTGCTTTGCTTCTAAAGTGTTGCTAAAGTTCTGGTGGTGAACACTAGGTGGCGCTTGTGCTTTGCTTCTAAAGTGTCGCTAAAGTTCTGGTGGTGAACACTAGGTGGCGCTTGTGCTTTGCTTCTAAAGTGTTGCTAAAGTTCTGGTGGTGAACACTAGGTGGCGCTTGTGCTTTGCTTCTACAGTGTTGTTAAAGTTCTGGTGGTGAACACTAGGTGGCGCTGGTGCTTTGCTTCTACAGTGTTGCTAAAGTTCTGGTGGTGAACACTAGGTGGCGCTGGTGCTTTGCTTCTAAAGTGTTGTTAAAGTTCTAGTGGTGAACACTAGGTGGTGCTGGTGCTTTGCTTCTAAAGTGTTGCTAAAGTTCTGGTGGTGAACACTAGGTGGCGCTGGTGCTTTGCTTCTACAGTGTTGCTAAAGTTCTGGTGGTGAACACTAGGTGGCACTGGTGCTTTGCTTCTACAGTGTTGTTAAAGTTCTGGTGGTGAACACTAGGTGACGCTGGTGCTTTGCTTCTACAGTGTTGTTAAAGTTCTGGTGGTGAACACTACGTGGCGCTGGTGCTTTGCTTCTACAGTGTTGTTAAAGTTCTGGTGGGGAACACTAGGTGGCGCTGGTGCTTTGCTTCTACAGTGTTCCTAAAGTTCTGGTGGTGAACACTAGGTGGCGCTGGTGCTTTGCTTCTACAGTGTTGCTAAAGTTCTGGTGGAGAAAATTTCAGAACTCTAACAAAACTTTCAAAATTTCATTATTATTTCATTATTGGCGATTTTTAGGACAGAACCAATTAGGAACTGCCTTTTATAACGAAATTCTGTAACTTGGTTACTTCACCGCCTTTTGATTACACTCCCCCCCCCCCCAAATTCAGAATATGTTGTTCGTTGCTCTTGTCAGTGTCCCTATGAGGAGAGGCTATGGACATTCTCACTTTGTAAGCTGTGCCAGTGGAATTTCACACGACACAATTAGGAAAGGCGTCCGGATTTTCCCCAATACAGCTTCACAGACTATCGGAACAGCGCAAATACAAAGAGAGAGAATTTTAATTAGGATAACAGGAAGGTAATAAAATGCGATCCGATAGTGACAACGCCTAGAAGCAAAGCTCTAAAATAATATATGCATTCCCTCCCTGACTTGTATGTTGTCATGTTTATTATGATCAGTTACGGGGATCCATGGCGGCCAAATGTCTTTGGGAAACAGGTGACATGTTTGTACCGTCTAGTCATGCCACACATTTTGTAGTCCTTCCTCACCTCCGTAGAACGCATCCTTTAGGCAGATGTTTATCTCCTTTGCCTTCATGAGCACGGAGAAAGAAAGGACTGTAGGCGGCAAGGGAAACCCAAAAAAAGCACACACTGGTGAAAGCTTTGGGTGAGGGATTAATTTGAGCCGAATTACAGAGTCAGCAAGTCTGTCGCGATGGGCCGTACCTCTTCAGAGGGAATTTCTATTGTTATTAGAGTTGGGAGGATGTGTCTTCATTGTTTCTTGACAGATCGGTTGCTACAACAACAGCTAACAGGGATAGGGATGCAAATCTTTCCATCCTGATGCATGAAGGTATTAACGAACAGAATTTGGGTTGGCTCTGCCCATAAGAGGCGAGAGCCCTCGTGCCCAAAAAGAGGGATCGAAACCCTTGCTGAACCAAGGCAGGACACATAAAAACCCACCCCAAGATTTCCCAATAAGTCTCACCAAGTTGAAGTAAAATAATGAAGGGAGAAGAAGAAAAGAAAGAAGGGGAGAGAGGGGGATGTGGAAAGAAAGGAAGGAGAAGGAAAGTAAGAATTGGGGGAAAAGAATAGATGAGGAAGGAAGAGGGAGAATGGAGGAAAGAAGGAAGGGGAGAGAGGGAAGGAAAAGGAAGGAGAGAAGGAGAAGGAAAGGGGGAGAAAGGAAGGAAGAGGAAGGAAGGAAGGAAGGAAGAGGGAGAATAGAGGAAGGAAGGAAGGAAAGAGAGGGAGGGAAAAGGAAGGAGAGAAGGAGAAGGAAATGGTGAAAGGGAGGGAGGAAGGAAGAGGGAGGAAGGAAGGAAGGAAGAGGGAGAATGAAGGAAAGAAGGAAAGGAAGAGAGGGAGGGAAAAGGAAGGAGAGAAGGAGAAGGAAATGGTGAAAGGGAGAAAGGAAGGAAAAGGAAGGAAGAGGGAGAATGGAGGAAAGAAGGAAGGGGAGAGAGGGAGGGAAAAGGAAGGAGAGAAGGAGAAGGAAATGGTGAAGGGGGAGAAAGGAAGGAAGAGGAAGGAAGGGGAGAATGAAGGAAAGTAGGAAGGGGAGAGAGGGAGGGAAAAGGAAGGAGAGAAGGAAATGGTGAAGGGGAGAAAGGAAGGAAAAGGAAGGAAGAGGGAGAATGGAGGAAAGAAGGAAGGGGAGAGAGGGAGGGAAAGGAAGGAGAGAAGGAGAAGGAAATGGTGAAGGGGAGAAAGGAAGGAAGAGGAAGGAAGAGGGAGAATGAAGGAAAATAGGGAGAGAAGGAGGGAAAAGGAAGGAGAGAAGGAGAAGGAAAGAATGAAGGGGAGAGAGGGAGGGAAAAGGAAGGAGAGAAGGAGAAGGAATTTATTTATTTATTTATTATTTCCAGTGTTTATACCCCGCTACTTCTCAACCCCCGAGGGGGGACTCAGTGCGGCCTAACAGACGGCAACAATTCGATGCCACACAATACATAGTAAAACACAGTTAAAATTAAAATACATTAAAATACACCTAGAATTCAATACATTAAAATACAGTTAATATTAAAAACATCATATACATTCATCACCATTAAAGTAACAATAGCTTGAGAGAAGCCAAGACAACTAACTATACAGGAGGTGACCTCATCTCGACCAACGTACAGCTTTGGAATGAATTAAAAAAGGGTGGAGATAGGAACTTCGGGGTGGCACAATTTCCAGGTTCCTGACAAGTAGTCATTACCATTTCAATATTCGGCCCATGGCATGATTGTTTGAGTCGCTTGGGATTGGGCATTCATGCCAACACATTGGTCAATCACACTGCAATTATAGGTGGCAGATGTGGAGAAATACAGTGTTGCCACTTCACCATTCATGATCTTCATAATTGGCGATCAGGGTGGAATTACGTTTCTCTTTTCAATGGACCGGGGCGGAGAAACAGCCCTTCCTTCTCTCAACACATCATTTCAGTAGGGCTCATAGTCTTAGGAACCAGAAGAGCGTCGCATTCTAAATTTCTGTCTGATATTGAAACTGCAGTTAGTCCAACGCTTGGCAGCCAGTGGGGTGGGGTACAGGGAGCACACAACCAGGGGCGGTCCTAGAAGATAGGCCAAGTAGGCGGCCGCCTAGGGCGCCATCTGGGAAGGGGGCGCCATCCTGGCCGCATGGGGCGCCATCCTGGCCCTGCCGATGTTCCTCAGACAGTGCTGCAGCTGCCTGCTTTTTGACCCCGGCCTTGTGCACTCTGATGCCGCTTCTGGGCACGCGTGGAGGTTTTCACGCAGGCGCAGTTGCTCCGGAGCTGAAGTTGAGCGCAGGAGCAACTGCACATGCGCGAAAACCTCCGCGCATGCCCAGTAGCTCCCTTGCGCAGAAGCCTGTAAGCAAAGCACTCCCTATCGGGCAGGCAGGGAGTGCTTCCCTCTCCTTTGTCTCCGCGTGGCGTTTTGCGGGAAGGAGAAAAGAATCAGTGAAGGAAGTGTAAGTGAGGGAATGAATGAAGGGCTTTCCTCCTCCTCCTCCTCTGTGACCTCTTCTCTCCCTCCTTCCTTTCTTCGGCTCTATTTCTGCCCAGACCTGAGGGGCCTGAGGCTCTGAGGAGTTGTGGGAGTTGGAGTCCAAAACACCTAGAGGGAGGGCGGGCCCAAGTTTGCCCAGGCCGCACTGCCTGTATTCGACCTCATTTGAACATTTGGGCTGTTTTTCTATTTACATTTACATTGGGATCCTAATTTTGGACTTATGGGAGACTCCTATGGATTATGAGTCGGGTGGTAGGTCATATATTCTGATTTTGATGCATTTACATTGCATTTCTTGTTGATTATTATACAGTTCTGCTTAATATTGTCATACAATATAATAAAAATACAATATAACAATAGAATAATGATATATTTTATATTACATGTAATATTACAAACAATATTGCAGTATAGTGGTATTGTACAAAATAGTAATATATAATATTTTATTTTACTTAATTTTGGGTTATTTGAGTTTTATAGGAGTCATGAAAACATTTAGTAGAGGATAATTTTATTTAAATAAATAATTTTATTATTTTATAATAATAATATACTAGAATGTTACATTATAATATAATGTCAATATATTATAATATAATTATATTGTAATGTAGTATAATATAATTATTTATTTATTTATTTATTTATTGTTTGTTTGGACTTTTATGCCGCCAACTCCACAAGGCTCGCAGCGGCTTACAAAAGCCAAGCAGCTACACAAAGAAATACATATCAATACAACAAACAGGGAACAGAACAATAGTAGGAAGGGAAAAGATGGGGGGGAGCAGAGGACGTCAGGGGAGAGCCCAGCGGATCACGCGGGCCCTACTCTCCCGTCGAAGGGGGGGAGCAGAGGTGGTCTCAGAGTGGTCCCACCAAAATGGTCCGAACCGGCCAGCCCCCCATTGACCAGGGGTCTGGTAGGGGGTGTCCAGTCTGCGGAAATGCTGACCTTCTTCTGCTGTGGGCCTAAGAGAGGGCTTCCGTTGCCTGAAGCCCAGACCCCAGAAGGTTCTGACCCGCAACGGGTTCCAGGACCCGGGCTCGGGCGAGGCAGGTCTCCCCTCTCTCAGGCGAGCAATGGCAAGCGTCCCAAGGCCAGGGGGCCTGCTGGTCTTAGGCCTCCAACGCCGCCTTTTCCGGCGGCCACCATATTATGATATAATATCGTATGAGTATGGTATAATATATTGTATTTACATTGATACAATATAATACTACTAATGGTATTGTGATATTATAATTGTATATTTGTTTTACATGGGGGGCAAAATAATGTTTTTTTGGGGGGGGCGCCAAAATAATGTTTGCCTACCATTTAAAATTACCTTAGACCGCCCCTGCACACAACTCCCTTGCTGCGCCAGCTCCACTGGCTGCCAATTAGCTTCTGAGCACAATTCAAAGTGCTGGTTTTAACCTACAAAACCTTATACAGTTCCGGCCCTGTTTACCTGTCCAAACGGATTCTCCCCTACGAACCATCAAGGACATTAAGATCCTCCGGAGAGGCCCTGCTCTCAGTCCCATCTTCTTCGCCAGCGCAGCTGCCGGGAACGAGAGACAGGGCCTTCTCTGTGGTGGCCCCTCGGCTGTGGAACTCCCTCCCAAGTGATGTTAGATCGGCCCCCTCCCTGCTGTCCTTCAGGAGGCTGGTGAAGACTTGGATGTGGAACGAAGCTTTCCCAGATTAGGCTGTAATTGATTATAGTATGAACTGAGTGACCATGTTTTAGATCAGTGCTGTCCAACTTCTACTGGACCTAGGGCCGGACTTCCAGTCACTGAAGACCTGGGGGGCCGCTCCGCCCCGCCCCCACCCCCAGCCACGCCCCCAGCCACGCCCCCGGTCCCTCCTCCTAAAGGGTCACGCCAGCCTCAGAAGCGGCGATTTGGCTTCTGAGGCTGGCGTGACTTTTTAGGGAAGGCAAAGCCAAGGGAGCCCTCCATGGCTTCTCCCTCCCTCCCCTAGTGTCACGCCAGCCTCCTCCCCTGTTCTGCCTCTCCTACCGGCGCCCTGATCAGGGTGCCGGTGGGAGAGACAGAACGGAGAAGCCGTGCCTGAAGAGGAGGAAGGCAAGCGCTTGCCTTCCATCTCTTTAGGCACGCCCCCTCCCCTGTTCTGCCTCTCTCACCGGCGCCCTGATCAGGGCGCCGGTGGGAGAGACAGAATGGAGAAGCCATGCCTGAAGAGGAGGAAGGCAAGCGCTTGCCTTCCTTCTCTTCAGGCACGCCCCCTCCCCTGTTCTGCCTCTCTCACCGGCGCCCTGATCAGGGCGCGGTGGGAGAGACAGAACGGAGAAGGCCATGCCTGAAGAGGAGGAAGGCAAGCGCTTGCCTTCCATCTCTTTAGGCACGCCCCTCCCTGTTCTGCCTCTCTCACCGGCGCCCTGATCAGGGCGCCGGTGAGAGAGACAGAACGGAGAAGCCATGCCTGAAGAGGAGGAAGGCAAGCTCTTGCCTTCCTCCTCTTTAGGCACGGCTCCTCCCTACCTGGCTCCTCCTCGCACCGCCCCTTGTCCCTTTCTCACCGGCGCCGATGCAAACCGGTTTGCATCGGCGCCGGCAAGAGAGGGAAGAAGAGGGCGGTGCAGGAAGGAGGAGCTGGCTCCCTTCCTTCTCCCTGCCCCGCCTCCTCCTCCTCCCCTCCCTCCCCCCCCCGCCCCTGCGATCTCGCAGCGGCGGCACGGAGAGAGGGACGGAGGGGGTGGTGCAGGGAGGAGGAGCTGGCTCACTTCCTCCTCCTCCCTGCCCCTTCCCCCGGCCGCCATTTTTTTAAAAAAAAAATTTTAATTTTTTTAAAAAAATTAAAAATGGCGGCCGGGGCATAGCTGGGGTCGTGTCCAACAGGCTGGGGGCCGTGTACGGCCCCGGGCCGCCAGTTGGACAGCCCTGTTTTAGATTGAATTGAATTGTTTTAAATGGCAATGTATTTGTATGTATGTAAGTTTGGTGTTTACGTTTTCAACAATGTTGTTATAACAGGTTTTAATTTGTATAGCATTGAATTATTGCTGTAAGCTGGTCTGAGTCCCTCTATAGAGGTGAGAAGGTAGGGGAACAAAAAATTTAAATAAATAAATAAATAAATAAAGGGATAGAGGACTTGAAGGCACTTGCACAAATGGCCAAACCCAGGATTTTATAAGGTGGAACCAGAAAGTGAAAGAGTAGAATTATAGACCTGTTATTCCACTTCAGCTGTTATGGTTTCAACTTATGGAACTGCAGCGTGAATAAGCCCTAGGTCTTAGGTCTGTAAATGTGGAAATTCAAGGGTTCTGAGTCAAAATGTTTAACCTCATTTTTTGTGATTTGCCTTCTCCTTGTGGGATCCGGGCAGGGACGGTCTAAGGTAATTTTAAATGGTAGGCGAACATTATTTTGGTGCCCCCCCCCAAAAAAACATTATTTTGCCGCCCCCCCATGTAAAACAAATATACAATTATAATATCACAATACCATTAGTAGTATTATATTGTATCAATGTGTATACAATATATTATACCATACTCATACTATATTATATCATAATTATATTATACTACATTACAATATAATTATATTATAATATATTGACATTATAATATAATGTAACATTCTATTATATTATTATTATAAAATAATAAAATTATTTATTTAAATAAAATTATCCTCTACTAAATATTTTCATGACTCCTATAAAACTCACATAACCCAAAATAAAGTAAAATAAAATATTATATATTACTATTTTGTACAATACCACTATACTGCAATATTGTTTGTAATATTACATGTAATATAAAATATATCATCATTCTATTGTTATATTGTATTTGTATTATATTGTATGACAATATTAAGCAGAACTGTATAATAATCAACAAGAAATGCCATGTAAATGCATCAAAATCAGAATATATTACCTACCACCCGTCTCATAATTCATAGGAGTCTCCCAAAAGTCCAAAATTAGGATCCCAATGTAAATGTAAATAGAAAAACAGCCAAAATGTTCAAATGAGGTCGAACACAGGCAGCGCGGCCTGGGCAAACTTGGGCCCGCCCCTCCCTCCCTCTAGGTGTTTTGGACTCCAACTCCCACAACTCCTCAGAGCCTCAGGCCCCTCAGGTCTAGACAGAAATAGAGCCGAAGAAAGGAAGGAGGGAGAGAAGAGGTCACAGAGGAGGAGGAGGAGGAAAGCCCTTCATTCATTCCTTCACTTACACTTCCTTCACTGATTCTTTTCTCCTTCCCCACAAAACGCACGCATGAGACAAAGGGAGAGGGAAGCACTCCCTGCCTGCCCGATAGGGAGTGTTTTGCTTACAGGCTTCTGCGCAAGGGAGCTACTGGGCATGCGTGGAGGTTTTCGCGCATGTGCAGTTGCTCCTGCGCTCAACTTCATCTCCAGAGCAACTGCGCCTGCGTGAAAACCTCCGCGTGTGCCCAGAAGCGGCGTCGGAGCGCACAAGGCCGGGGTCAAAAAGCAGGCAGCTGCAGCACTGTCTGAGGAACATCAGCAGGGCCAGGATGGCGCCCCATGCGGCCAGGATGGCGCCCCCTTCCCAGATGGCGCCCTAGGCGGCCGCCTACTTGGCCTATCTTGTAGGACCGCCCCTGGATCCGGGGAAAAAACCATTGCACTATTTCCTAATTGTATGGTTTAAATAGGTATAAGCAGGGCCTAAGGTAATTTAAAATGGTAAGCGAACCTTATTTTGGTGCCCCCTCACTCTCCAGCCTTGTGGAGGGTGCGCGCGCACGGTGGAGTGCACGTGTGGAGCCAACTAGTTTCGCGCATGTGCCGTTGCCACGGGGTGGGCCCAGCTTCCCGGGGTCGGTGATTGCCCTACCCGGGGATGAGGGGGAGGAGCCTTGGGCGACCAGAGGCTGCGGGGTGCTTCTCCTTTTCGGCCTTGTGGTAGGGGATGGTTGGTGGCTCCGGGCAGATGGACTCGCCCCGCAGCGATGGCGCATGTGCGAAACTTGTGCGCGTGTGCCATTGCCGCAGGGAGGGTCCAGATGCCCAGAGCCGCAGATTGCCCCACACGGGGCCAAAAGGGAGGAGCGTTTTTGAGGCGGCTAGAGGCGGAGTGCCTCTGGCTGTGGAACGCTCCTCTTTTTAGGCCTCGTGGTGTGGGGTGGTTGGCGGCTCTGGGAGGCTGGGCCCACCCTGCGGTAATAGCTCATGCACGAAACTTCTGCGTGTGCGCCATTGCTGCGGGGCGGGCCCGGCTGCCCAGAGCCGCTGATCACCCTGCACCGCAGATCCAGGAGCGTTTTGCAGCCAGGGGCTCTCTGCCTCTGGCCACCTCCAGAGCACTCCTCCTTTTTGGCCTCGTGGTGTGGGGAGATGGGGACAATGTAAAACGCGCCCCTGAATATTGGCAAGTGGTAAATGCTTACTTTGCGGAGTGCGAGATACGGCTCTGGGTATAAGTTCTCCATATGGATTTAAATATATACTAGCTGTACCCGGCACGCATTGCTGTGCCCTTTTTAGGAGATGCGAGAAAGTCCAATCATCCACGGTGTGCCCTCCTCTAAACTGCAGTTGGATGGAGTGTGGGTCATGGGAGGCATGGTGTGCCAAGTTGGGTCTTTATTGGTCTTGGTTCTGGGCCACAGTGGTTTGTGGGGGAATGATGGGTTTTGCAGTACTACAAATCCCGTTTTCCATGGTGGTACTTCAAGTCCCATCATGCATGGTCGGGGCTCTGTGTGCCAAGGTAGGTTACTGTAAATTCAGGCCATACACAATGTCCCATGAGCTGAGGCCTAGTTAGGAACAGCAAGTTAATGAAGCCTTACTGTCAATTCAGGCCATACACAATGTCCAATGAGCTGAGGCCTAGTCGGGAGAATCAAGTTAATGAAGTCTTACTGTCAATTCAGGCCATAAACAGCTGAGCTGAGGCCAGTAAGTGAATCAAGATAATGAAGTCTTACTTCAATTCAGGCGTAAACAGCTTCCCAGTTAAAATGAAGCCTTACTGTCAATTTTGAGCGTGGTCTGTGATTTTTTTGGGGTGTAAATTTTAGGTTGGAAGTGATTTGGGTGTTTGTGTTGGGGTTTGGCTCAGGCCTTTTCCTTATTCTGTTTTGGCAGTTTATTATGGATCGGAATGTTCATGTTGGCTGGCCAGTGCAGCAGTTATGCAAATCCACCCTTATTGGCAGCCAATCATGTTGTTCAGAATGTAGAGGCTGGGTGAGTCTTTGGCTGCCCCGGAGGATGCTGGTAAATGTAGTTTTATTTTTACTCGTTGTTTTGGGGGCTTTTAGGTTTGGGGGAAACCTTGCTTGAGGCCTATTTCTGTTGGCAAGTATTGTGTTTCTGCGTTGTATGGTTTCTTTGTTTGAGGTATACATCACATGACGTGAACCCATTTATATAATAGATTGAAGCAATTTCCAAACACACACACACATTTTCAGTAAATCATGGGCTTTGTGTTTAGATGTTTCTAAGAAATATTAAATGGGTTTTTGCTTCACTTTTTCTTTTGGGCTGTCTCTCTGTGTCTCTTCTATCCCGTCACCTTCAGTAAAGAGCCTAGGGGTTGTATTAGACCCCTTGCTGACAATGGAGTCTCAGGTCACTACTCTTAGCAAAACCGCCTTCTTCCATCTGCAGCAGGGTTCCAGTGAGATGTCACATAACTCCTATTCTCCAGCAGCTCCATTGGCTCCCGGTCGAGCACCGAATCACTTTCAAGGTGATGGTGTTAACCTTCAAGGCCTTGTATGGTCTAGGGCCGATGTATCTGAAGGACCGTCTCACCCCCTACCAACCCCAGAGATCAATTTGTTCTGAAGATCTGAACCTACTCGAAGTGCCCAGTTTCAAAGCCATCCATTAAACATCTACACAACGCAGAGCCTTCTCTGTTGTGGCGCCATCCATTTGGAATGCTGTAAGGACTCACCTGCCTTAAGCAGGCCCGAGGCCTGTTTAGAAGGGGTTTAGAAATCCTGTTTTGGTTGTGCTGGCATCCATCTTGGAGAGGTGGCTGCAGCCAGCAACCATTAAGGGAAGGGAAGCCAGAGCAAGGGGGCGTGGCCTTGCAGGCTTGTGCCTAGTTACAGTGTAGAGGCTGTGATTGGCTAGAGTATAGAGGGGGAGGAGTTGGAGCTGACAGAGTAGAAATCCTGTCAGAGAATGTTTCAGTCTGGAGTTTGGAGTTTAGAGCGAGGCTGTGCAGACGCACATCTCCAGCCTCTGCTGTTTAGAGTCAGGCTGTAGATTCAGCATCTACGCCTGAGGCAGTCTTGAGCAAGGTTTCTGGGGGAGTATCACCAGAGCCTTGGCAACAGAGACTGACAGTCTGTCCTAAGCAATTCACCACGTATGAATAGGCTGGACTAGTGGGAGTCACGACTCAGTTCTGACCGCCCTTAGGGCCAGTAGTCATTCTAGTGGGAAGCTTTAGGAAGAGTGCCAATTAGAACTGTTCTTGTGATAGGCAGTTGGGTTACCTGGTCATCTCTGGAGATAGAGTGACAGGTAGTTGGACTCTTAGACTGTGTGGGTTACGAGTAACCCAGTAGTAACCAGACTCAGGGAACGATCTAAGTGTTTAGATGTTCCAGAAGTTTAGAACAACAACCATCTAGTGGAACTATTAGTTGGGAGACAAGTCCTAGTACTGTCTGTGGAACTGAACGTACCATCTGAAGAAGAATTAATAGCCTTTTAATAAGTAACCTCTACGCTCTAGCACATATCATTGTTGTAACCGTACGCCAGTTGCCTCTCAGTAGAACCAATACGATCTGTGCCTATTTGATAGCCTCGTTCTTGTTAATAAATTCTTTTGATTATTAACTTTTAAATAAGCCTCAGTCATCTTTCAGTCTCCTCAGTTTACTTCTTGGTGGGTGGTATGTTGTAAAGGCACTCCACAGACATCTTATTTAATAAAAAGAAATCCTAATGACCCATTAGGTTGGTGGCAGACTACCGGGAGTGTCAAATTAGTCAATTTTGGTGACCGAGATCGTCACAAATGCCTTGCCAACTGAAGTTCATGCCCTGCGAGATTTGTCATCTTTCCGCAGAGCATGCAAAACCTATCTTTGTTATTTAACATCTACATGCGACCACTTGCTTGACTGGCCGGAGAGATAGCACAGCGGTAACACAGCTGTGCTTGCAATCTGAAGGTTGCAAGTTTGATTCCTGAGCTGGCTTGGACAACCAGCTGTGAGCCCCTGTCCACTGCCCACCCAGCTGTGATTAGATAAACCCGGGAACCGCGAAGCGAAGTGGGGAAGGATTTTTACAGAAGGACTTTACAACGCCTGGAAGTTCAGCTGCCGGGAAGGTGGAATGCAGAAACAGAGACTCACTGTCATGAGGATGGAACAACAGCCCCCCCTTTGTGACATAATGATGCAATGACGCAATGACATAACAACAATGACGTAATGGAGCAATTACATCCTGTGACGCACACTCTGTGAAGCAGTCAGGAAGAAGAAATCCTTCGAAAATTGCACTGTGTACTGTGTATTGTAGTTTGTATGTCTTCCAACAGGGACTGTCTGCCGTATGTATAATGTAATTCGCACTGGGTCTCCTTCGGGGTGAGAAGAGCGGAATATAAATAAACAGTATTATTATTATTATCTATTTCGGCTGGCATTCGATTGCTGAAATTTGAAACTCTGATCTAGTTTTAACTGATGTCTTATTTCTGTTTTATATTGCTTTTATGTGGACTGTGAGCCGCGGCGAGCCCTCGGGGAGTGGCGGCACACAAGACCGAATAATAAATAAATACACAAATAAATAAATAAATTCCATCATGGATAAAACATAAGACACAAGTGCTTTCAGAATGCAAGTGACATTTTAATGTAAAAGCAAATGTACATGAACAATAGCCGAGACAAAAGATGAAATGGGTTGTAAAATGCTACATCCCATATTCCAAAAATGTATTGTTTTTGTCAGCTGACTGGAATGAGATTGGGGGTGGGGGTTGGGAGATCACAACCAAAGTAGCATGGTCCATCAATGGTAGATCTTGGTCTTGGACAGCTATATAGGACTGGAAGAGAAGGCCTCCTTGTTGCTACAAGGACATGATCCCAGAAATGGATTCATTGGATAATTCCCCCCTAAAATTCAAAACAATCTCCTAAATGCAGTGCTACTAACACTTTCTCAGCCCCAGAACCCCCTTTGGTGACAACTCTTGTGCATGACCTTCTAGATGAAAGAGATCCAACACAAGTACAATCTCGAACTCTTCGATTGAGCTGAATACGTTCATCTGTCATAAGCTTTTACTTTTGTGTGAAATGCAAGCAACCTACAAGGATTTTCAAACTAACCAGCCCCGTCCCTATGTAATATCTAGAACCAACATTACACTGAAATTCAGAAAATAGACATCATGCGTGACAAACATCAGGGAAAACATGCACGGAGGGGCAAAACAACAATATTAGCATGGCTACAACTCATGTCAAGTACGATTTCAGGTCCTCAACATTTGTAAGAACAGTTCAAGCATTGGATTCTGATCTTCTCTTTCATGCCTGTATTATCTTCCCCTTTCTTCTTCTCGGGAGATCTCTTTTGGGTTTAGTATCGGTAAGTGCTGTAGGAGTAGTTGCTGCTTGGCAGAGCCTGGGAGTAGAAGTTGGAGAAGTTGGTGCCACCGCTGGCATACAAGGCAGGGTTACCACCACCACGACCACTTCCGGCACAAGGGTTGTGCTGCTCAATGCGGAAAGGTTGGTCGGGGCAGTAGAGGGCAGGGCCAGGGATGTTCAGGACAAATGGAGGTGGCTGGATGGTCACCGTGGAGGCCGGGCAGCTGGCGTAGCATTGGTTTCTCATACCCTCAGACATCTTTGGCGGTTTGGAGGATAGCCTGAAACCACAGGATTAGGTCTATATTAAACGAGTGTGTTAGTCTATGTTCCTCTATTCAGAGACATCAACCTGAATTTAGAATTTAGACATTCAAGAAACCTATTGGTTAAGAAGACAAGAAGAGCACTGCTACATGGAGAAAGTAAGACATATTAATAAGGTATTGGAAGTAAAGAAGTGAAGAACACTGTTGGATAGCAGACCAAGTGTCCTTCTCAGTCAAAAAGCAGAATGTGGAGAAAGTTTTGAAGGTCAAGATAAACATTGGTTAAGTACACAAGAAGAACATAGTTTGACAAGTTGGACAAGTGCTCCTCTCATTTGGAAACCATATTTTAAAGCAAATATTGAGAATGTGTACACATCAAGATGGTATTTGAGCTCTACGTAAACATTTCTTCCATCCAGATATTTTTTTGGTGTAGAAGACCCCAGGCCCGGATTAACCCCTTTTGGCGCCCTAGGCTACACTTTGGAATTACGCCCCCAAACCAACCTCTACTGCACCCCCACCTCCCCCACGTGAGGAGGAGGAGGCGGAGGGAAGCCCCGCCCCCGGTGCTGGCAGCAGCCCCGGGGGCGGGACTTCCCTCTGCATCCTCTTCCCGGCACTCCCTCCTTCCTATGGTCAAGGAAGGAGGACATGTGAGGAGGAAGGAAGGGAAGCCCTGCCCCCGGTGCCGGCAGCAGCCCCAGGGGCGAGGCTTCCCTCCACCTCCTCCTCTTCGCGGTGCGCCCTCCTTCCTTGAGTCAAGGAAGGAGGGAGCATGAGGAGGAAGGAAGGGAAGCCCCACCCCCGGTGCTTGCAGTGGCCCCGGGGGTGGGGCTTCCCTCCGCCTCCTCCTCTTTGCAGCACTCACTCCTTCCTAGAGTCAAAAAAGGAGAGCACATGAGGAGGAGGAAGGAAGGGAAGCCCCGCCCCCGGTGCCGGCAGTGGCCCTGGGGGCGGGGCTTGCCTCCACCTCCTCCTCTTTGTGGCTTGCCCTCCTTCCTTGAGTCAAGGAAGGAGGGCGCGCAAGGAGGAGGAGGAAGGAAGGGAAGCCCCGCCCCTGGTGCTGGCAGCGGCCCCGGGGGCGGGCTTCCCTCCACTTCCTCCTCATCGCGGCCGCCCTCCTTCCTTGACAAGGGGGCGGGGTGATGGCGAGGGGGGGCACCATTCCCTCCTCTCGCTTCTCACAGCGCTCTCCCCCCACCCTCCCCTGAGAGAGAGCGAGAGTTGCGTTGCAGTTTTGTTTCAACATTTTTTTGGGTCGATTGAATTGCACCCCCCCCCCTTGGCTTGCGCTCCTAGGCCATGACCTAGGGTGGCCTTATCGGTAATCCGGGCCTGGAAGACCCACTAATATCATCCAGAACAGCCAGTGAACTGTGGGATGTCTGGTGCAAAATATCTGCACCAATGCTCCTCAACCTTATTTTAGATCTTGGCTTAAAAAGATGTCAAGATAACCTTGGGTCACTAGAATGACAGTCAAGCTATAGTGAGAGTCTATAGACAAATAACTAGGACAATGGTTCTCAACCTGTGAGTCTCCAGGTGTTTTGGCCTACAACACTCAGCTAGTTTACCAGCTGTTAGGATTTCTGGAGGTTGAAGGCCAAAACATCTGGGGACCCACAGGTTGAAAACCACTGCACTAGAAGAAGGTCACATTGTCCAATCAGTTCTGGAAAAGGTTGGAAGGATTGAAAATGAAATCTCTCAAAGACATTCAACCTTGAGACCTAGAGGACCATGTCCACATCTGGATAGGTCAATGCCGAAGTAGATTCTTTTTTACTCTTCCACTGAGCTATGAAGAAAGGACAAGTTAGCTTCCTAGCATCTCCATCTTCCCAGGTTAAGCAAGGCTGTATGGCAGTGCTGTCCAACTTCTATAGGCCCAAGGGCCGGACGTCTGGTGGCTGACCACCTGGTGGGCCGGAGCGGGGGGCGGGGCCAATCGTGGGGGGCGGGGCCAATCGCAGGGGCGGGGCCGATCCCCGGAGTGACGCTGTAGGAGGGAGGGCGGAGCAAAGAGGGGTTCCCCTTTGCTCCTCCCTCCCTTCTAGCGTCAAGTCAAAGCAAGAGGCACAGCGATTTCGCCATGCCTCTTGCCCGGTTTGCCGCTGTGGCGCAGGCAGGGAGGCGCAGAGAGGGGGCCCCTGGGCGCCTCTCTTCCTTCTGCAGCATCAAACTGGGCAAGAGGCACGGCGATTTCGCCATGCCTCTTGCCCGGTTTGACGCTGTGGAGAAGGAATTTCTCCTCCTCCTCCTCCTCTTTCCCGGGCACCGCGGCTGTCCCGAAAATACGCGGCGCCAGGGAAAGGCACAGCGCCCAGGAAAGAGGAGGAGGAGGGAGAGCAGAAGGCGGTGCCAAGGGCAGCGCGTCACAGGCCTGGCGTGACGCGCTGCCCTTGGCGCCGCCTACTCCTCCTTTTCGTGTGGAGAGAGGGACGGAGGGGCGGTGCAGGGAGGAGGAGCTAGCTCTCTTCCTCCTCCCTGCCCCGCCTCCCCCTCCCCGCCATTTTTTAAAAAATAGATTTTTTTAAAAAAATTAAAAATGGCGGCTGGGGGCATAGCTGGGGCCGTGCCCAACAGGCTGGGGGGCCGGATCCGGCCCCAGGGCCGCCAGTTGGACAGCCCTGCTGTATGGGAAACTCTGGAGAGTATCCAAAGTTAGAGTGAAAGAACCCATGATGTATTGTTGAAGGCTTCCATGACTGGAGTCACTGGGTTGTTGTAGGTTTTTCGGGCTATATGTTCTAGAATGCTTCTAGAACATGGCCATATAGCCCGAAAAATCTACAACAACCCAACCCATGATGTACTTGAATTTATCACCCCTTCAAGCCTAGAGAAGGCTATAGTGCAAAGCAGGAGTGCAAATACTATACAACCCACCCTTGTATTTGAAGACCAACAATATAATTGTAGATTGAGCTATGATATATATAGATCCATAAAAATATCATAGCAATTTGATCAATACATGGAGAGCAAAAGACTGCTATGGTGTCCTTGGAACTGCAGTTGGGTGAGGCACTAGCACTCCTGGATAAGGAAGGTGTAAAACTACAACTCCAAGGATCTCACAACCTTTGAAATGCTATGATATTATCTAACATCTATTTGTGTCCACTTGCCCAACTGGTGCATAGTTTTGGTCTGGAGTGTCATCAGTACGCTGATGACACCCAGCTGGTGCTGAGAATGGAAGGCCGGCCGGACTCTGTACCCGATTATTTCCATCAGTGCCTGGAAGTCGTGACTGGGTGGCTACAGGCGAGCAGGTTGAAGGTGAACCCGTCGAAGACAGAGGTCCTGTGGCTGGGTCGCCCAGGGGGGGGGGGGGGGGGTCCGGCTGCCAATAATGGATGGTGAGGTGGTTAGCCCGTCGCCTCTGGTTAAAAACCTGGGGGTCCAGCTGGACCTTCTGCTGACGATGGAGGCTCAGGTCTCCGCCGTGAGCAGAGCAGCGTTTTTCCATCTGTGCCAGGGAAGGCGGCTGGCATCCTACCTTTCCGGTGACGACCTGGCCACGGTAATCCAGGCCACGGTCAGCTCGAGACTGGACTACTGTAATGCCCTTTACATTGGCCTTCCTTAGTTGGTTATCTGGAACCTGAAGATGGTGCAAAACGCTGCGGCTCGACTGCTGGCTGGAGTGACACTATCGTGCCACATCACTCCAGTCCTACAGCGCTTGCATTGGCTCCCTATCGAGCACCGGATTGCCTTCAAAGTGCTGGTGTTAACCTTTAAGGCCTTGCATGGCCTGGGGCCAGTGTACCTGAAGGACCTCCTTTCCCTGCATGTTCCCCAGAGACCACTACGGTCCATGGATCAAAACCTACTGGAGTTTCCATCACTTAAGATCTGCCGCTTGTCATCGACACGGCAGCGGACTTTTTCTGTAGCAGCGCCGTCTACCCTTTGGAGCGCCCTCCCGGAGGAGGCACAAGCAATAACTGATCTACAGGCTTTTCGGAGGGCCTGTAAGACCAACCTGTTCCATCAGGCGTTCAATCTCTAAGCTGTAACCCCTACTCTGGTCTTCATCTGTTTTTATCATGTTTTCAAGTATGTTGTGTTTTGTTGTTCATTGCTGTGAACCACCCTGAGCCTTTTCGGGAAGAGTGGTATATAAGTCGAAATAATAAATAAATAAATAAATGGCTGGGTGTCAGCTGCATAAGATCTCTACTGACCAGAAAGTCATGAGTTTGAGGCCTGCCCGGGTCGAGGTGGGCTCTCGACCTATTGCGTAGCCTGTTGTCGACCTTTGCAACCTGAAAGACAGTTGCATCTGTCAAGTAGGAAATTAAGGTACCACTTGAGTGGGGAGGCTAAATTTAACTGATTTACGAGGCCATAAAAAGATCTCCAGGAAAGACGCTGAGGAATGAAGGAGTGCGACAGCTCCCCCTGGTGGCCAGATGTTAAATTGCCTCTGTCTGTCTTGTGTGTTTGTGTGTCTAAATGTAATGTGTACATTGTAATCCGCCCTGAGTCCCCTGTGGGGTGAGAAGGTCAGAATAGAAATAAAGTAAATAAATAAATAAATAAATAAACCTCTGAGAATGCCTGTCATAGATGCAGGTGAAACGTCAGGAGAGAATGCTTCTAGAAGATGGCCCAAAAAAACCTACAACAACCCAGTGATTCCGGCTATGAAAGCCTTCGACAATACATTGAACTCCAAGGATGTAAAACTACAACTCCCAGGATTCCATAGCACTGAGCCCTGATAGCTACTGTGGGGTCAAACAGCATTCATTCTATAGTCTTGATGCACCCTGACTCTCAGCAATGTCTATCAGATATTGCCGTATTCCACACACCTATAGAAAACCCAGAGATCATAGCTATGGCCCCAGATTTCAAGTAGGACTTACCTGGTTCTTGAAAAAGCAGGAGAGATATGATGCGGTTGGAGGACAACAGGTGGATTACCTTTTTATACTCTTCATCTCATAGCCAGGGGCATAATTAAGCCTTCTTTTGGGGATAAGCACGATGATCTGATCAGCTGCAATAGGAAACACCCCAGATTGCGATAAGGCCAAGACGCCCTTTCTTTGATGAGCAAATAGCCATGCATTGTTTCTTAATTGACCTTCTCAGTGTTGATCCTCACCATGTTTCACCATGGTGTGTGGGCAAAGGGCACGCTAATTGACTGCTTATTGTAATTAGTCTGAGAAGCAAGCTTGCCACATCATCAAGTTGGTCTTCACACTTAGAAGGTCTCCATCAATGATGTGGTGGAGCAAGTGACCATTAAGATATACTGCTTGGGTAGCTGGAAGATCAATCAGTGACAATTGACCATTGTCTATCTACCTGTCATCCATCCATCCATCCATCCATCCATCCATCCAATCCATCCATCCATCCATCCAACCATCCATCCATCTATCTATCTATCTATCTATCTATCTATCAATCTATCTATCTATTAGGCATGGTTTCGAACCCAAAAATGGCGATTCTAAAATCAAATTGGGGGTTATTAAAAAAAATAAAGACTTACAAAAAATTTTCAAAAATTTCTAAAATGTAACAATTACTAACGAAATTCATTAGTAGTTCGTATGCCAGCGCATGCGCATTTCAGATGGTTTTGGCCTACAACTCCCAGAAATCCTAACAGCTGGTAAATTGGCTGGGATTTCTGGGAGTTGTAGGCCAAAACTTGAATAAATCACACTGAATTCTAGATGGGACTCTCCAAATAGGAAGGAGGGAGGGAGGGAGGGGGGAGGGATTCTATTCTTGGAAGCAGCAAAAGAAAAGGAGGAGGAGCCCCTCGCTCCTCGCTGCCTCTCTCTCACCCCGATCCCGAGGGAGCGAGGGCCCAAGTTTGCCCAGGCTGGCCATATACCTACATTCCATGCACATGCAATAATACAGCAGTAATAACAATGGGTATAAGAAGAGAGTAAAATTCAAACCGAAGTATTCTGACTGGTCCCTCCTCATGCGGTGCAAACGGGCTCTTCTCTGTGAGCCCGGGAAAAGCCTGGTTTTTCTGCTTGGGTGCACACACATACATATTCTTGGGGGGGGGTTTTTGCTGCAGAATCTTCTCTATGAGCCCGGGATTCTGCAGCAAATCCCCCCCCCCCCTAGAATATGTATGTGTGTGCTCCCAAGCAGCAAACGCTGGCTTTTCCCGGGCTAATTTCCCGGGCTAATAAGAGAAGAGCCCGTTTGCACCGCATGAGTCAGGGACCAGTCAGAATACTTCGGTTTGAATTTTACCTCTTGTTATTGTTATTACTGCTGTATTATTGCATGTGCATGGAATGTAGGTATGACCAGTTGGATTACTTATAATATTAGGCACTTACAGTAGCATTCATTCTATTATACATTAGGTTGGTTTCTCACCCCAATACTCTTTGATGCTTTAGATCCTGGCAGGCAGGAGAGGCAGGGAAGCCTGGAAAAATGTAAACAGAGAGTTTACTCAGAAGTAAATCCACAAAGGAGGGCCCTTCATCCAAAGTGCCCTCCTTTGCAGATTTACTGAGTAATCCTCTGTTTACATTTTTTCCGGCTTCCAGCCGAAAGAAGGAGCGAGTTTAGGGCTTGCCTTGCCATAATACTTATTGGCAAGGGAGGCGGAGGGTGGTGAGAGAGAAGGAGGGTGCCCCCCTGGCACGACCTAAAAACGACACATAAGAAAATCCTGGCCCCCGAAGTTCAATAAAGAAAGTCCACTTCCTGGTTGGCGTTCCAGGTGCGGAAATACTCGAAAGTAGCATTTCTTACTAATTTCTTACGAATAATTTCATTTTCATAACTTTTTTCTCATGCCTACTATCTATCTATCTATCTAAGTTAAAATATGTATGTTTGTTTGTATGCGATTTCCAAGATAGCTCCCACTTCCAGAGAGCCCTGTGACCCCAACCAATGATGGATATGGACCAAACTTGGCACACATAATCACCCACCCACTTCCAACTTGAAGTACTAGCAATGTTTGAGAGGGATGGACCTCAGATGATGGGAATGATAGTTTTCCCATATACTTATCCATTTTCTAATGGGACCATGCGTCTCCATCGTCAGTTGAGAGTCTAAGGTGACACCAAGACTTTTGACTGTTGACGACGGAAGGAAGCTGGATCTCCACCCCCACCCCCCGGGCGACCCAACCACAGGATCTCCATCTTTGCTGGATTCACCTTCAACCTACTGGCTCGCAGCCATCCAGTAACGGCCTCAAGGCACTGATGGAAATTATCGGGTATGGAGCCAGGCCGGCCCTCCATCCCCAGAACAAGCTGGGTGTCATCAGCGTACTGATGACTCTCCAGCCCAAAGCTACAGACCAGCCGAGCAAGCGGTCGGACATAGATGTTAAATAATAGGGGGGAGAGGATTGCCCCCTGAGGAACCCCACATAGCAGTGGGGAACCTCCGGAGACATCCTTGCCTCTCTTCACTCGCTGCGATCGGTTCCGGAGGAAGGAGGACAGCCAACTCAAGACTGTCCCCCCTACTCCGGCTCCAGCAAGGCGGTGAGTCAAAAGATCGTAATCGACTGTATCGAACGCTGCTGTGAGGTCCAATAACACAAGCAGCGCCAATCCGCCCTGATCAAGCTGGCACCGTAGCTTGTCTGTGATGGAGACCAGAACCGTCTCCGTCCCATGCCCCAAATGGAAGCCGGACTGGGAGGGGTCTAACCAAGTTGCGTCATCTAGGAAGGACTGCAACTGTTCCATTGCTGTCCTCTCAATTTCCTTGCCCAGAAATGAAAGATTCAAGACTGGGCGGTAATTGGAAGGGACCGTAGGATCTAATCCCGGCTTCTTCAGCAATGGAGTGACCACAGCCTCTTTTAAACCCTCTGGAAACACTCCTTGCTCAAGGGAGGTGTTAATTAGTCTCAACATAGTGTTTCATAATCCCTCCAGGCTAGCTTTCACCAGCCAGGAGGGGCACGGATCGAGGGAGCATGTGGTCGATCTAGTTGCATTCACTATCCTAGCGACAGCTTCTGCGTCCAGTGGCCGAAACCGGTCGAAGGCAGGCCCAGCAAGAGGCCACGGAGTCTCAAGCTCATTTACTGTATCAAGAGTGGCTGGAAGGTCCCGGCGGAGGGCAGAAATCTTGTCCGCAAAAAAGCTCTGGAAAGCCTCGGCAGAAAGATCCTGATCATCATTATTTGGGATGGTAGGGACCATCGTCAAAGACCTGATTACTTTAAACAATTGTGCTGGGCGTGAGGTGGCGGACGCTATCAAGGTAGCATAGTATGAATTTTTCGCTTCCTTGATAGCACGCTCATAAGCGTCCATAAAAAGCTTATAACCTGATTTTGTACCTTCGTCACAGAGTTTCCTCCACATACTCTCTAGCCGTCTCTTCTCCTGCTTCATCGATCGGAGTCCCTCAGTAAACCAAGGTGATGGGTTTCGGAGGGGTTGGAGAAGGCATCTAGGGGCAATCTCTTCGAGAGCATTAGACAGTTTGGTGTTCCAGTTGTTAATTTGCTCATCGATATTGATAATAATATTATAATGTAATACAATATAATACTAATAATAATACAATATAATAATTATATATTTCATATTACATGTAATATTACTAATAATATTACAGTATAGTGGTATAGCACAATATGGGAATGTATGGTACTAATATTGTGCTATGTGATAATATAATATATTGCATTTACATATAACTTGTAAGCCTCTCTGAGTCTTCTTCTGGGTGAGAAGGGTGACATATAAATGTTGTAAATAAATAAATCTAAATATATTATAATTTTAAAAACAATTATGAAACCAGTGGATGACCCAAATGTTCTGAAATGTAGGGGGCTTGTAGTGTGGCCAAGTGTGGCCATTTTTGTCTTGATAGCCTCTCAATTCCCCCCATTGACACCTATGGATCTTCTCGAAGTGAAAATTGAGCTTCTGGTTGCAGGATCCGAGACATTTCATGTTCTCACTCCCAGTTTCAGGAACTCCCCCCCCCCAAAAAAACCAGACCGAAAACAGTACCGAAAATGAGGCAGGTTTTCCCGAATTGCACACCCCTAGTTAAAACTAAATAAAAACCTATTTATAGTTAAAACCACAGCACTTTTGACTTGAGCTTTAAAACTTCCTTCTTTAAAAGCCTGTTGTTGTTGTTGTTGTTATCGCCATCATTATTTACTACTAGCTTTGGGACCCGGCGGTGCCCGGGTTATTTGAAATGGGCTGAGGCCTAGGAAACCGTAATGTCAATTCAGGCTGAGGCCCAGGAAGCCGTACTGTCCATTCAGTCTGAGCCTTAGGAAGCCTTACTGTCAATTCAGGCTGAGGCCTAGGAAACCTTACTGTCAATGCAGGCTGAGGCCTAGGAAGCCTTACTGTCAATTCAGGCCGAGGCCTAGGAAACCTTACTGTCAGTGCAGGCTGAGGCCTAGGAAGCCTTACTGTCAATTCAGGCTGAAGCCTAGGAAGCCTTACTGTCAATTCAGGCTGAGGCCTAGGAAACCTTACTGTCAATTCAGGCTGAGGCCTAGGAAGCCTTACTGTCAATTCAGGCTGAGGCCTAGGAAACCTTACTGTCAATTCAGGCTGGGGCCTAGGAAGCCTTACTGTCAATTCAGGCTGAGGCCTAGGAAACCTTACTGTCAGTGCAGGCTGAGGCCTAGGAAGCCTTACTGTCAATTCAGGCGGAAGCCTAGGAAGCCTTAATGTCAATGCAGGCTGAGGCCTAAGGAGCCTTAATGTCAATGCAGGCTGAGGCCTAGGAAGCCTTACTGTCAATTCAGGCTGAGGCCTAGGAAGCCTTACTGTCAATTCAGGCTGAGGCCTAGGAAGCCTTACTGTTAATTCAGGCTGAGGCCTGTTGGGGAAAGTGGTGTTTTCACCTTTGGCTGGAAGGATGTATGTCTATTTTTGGGCCTAGCTTGTAATGCTAGTAGTGCTCTCAGTACATCAGGGAACTCTCTCTCTCTCTGTAGTGAAATCTGAGGCCTAGCTTGTAATGCTAGTAGTGCTCTCAGTACATCAGGAAACCCTCTCTCTGGAGTGAAATCCTATTAGGAAATGAACATTCCATTTCCAACGGAAAAACTGTCTGGTGCCTTAGAGTGTTGGAGTTCTGAGGCTGGCCAATGAGAGTCCTTTATGCAAATAATCCCACAGTGGCAACCAATCGAAAAGCTACCACATATTCCTCCGCACCTCCCGCCCTCCGCACCTCCCGCCGCAAACACTGACTTTTATTAGATAGATAGATAGATAGATAGATAGATAGGTAGATAGATAGGTAGATAGATAGGTAGATAGATAGGTAGATAGATAGATAAGTACTTCTACAGTGCTGTCACTAGCAGTGTTGATAACAATAACATAGGTATTGAGTTCAGGGGGGGAAATTGTCAACCCTAATTTGACACTGGCATTGGTAACGAACAGAAATTTTGGGGGTCTTGCCTTGAAGGCAGACCAGTTAGACTCACCAAAGAGGGTCTAAAATGGCCTGGTGAGGAAGGAAGCCAACCAATCAATCCCCTTTCCCCTAAATTTCCCAATAAAGACCTCACCAGGTTGAAGAAAAGCCACTGAGTTTTTATTCATCCAGCTGGAAATGAGGTACCAACCGCGATCCTTCGGCCATGCTAGTACAAAGCATACATGTAATACATACGTTTTTATACTTTTTCCAAAACAGAACAGTTTTCAAACTGCCCACTTGCCTCAATTGGCTGTGGGTCTAAGCCAATGGGAGGAAAAGGGGATGGATGGAATAATGAGTCAGGGTTTTGAAGATTAAGATGTGTTAATGAAGTTTCATTGATAAGGAGGAAATCCTAAATCTGGTGATGTTTGGCTATCTTTGTGTGGTGATGAAAAATTAATGACATTTCCTGGCAGTAGCATGCACTTGTGATGGTTTTCTTTGTTTAGTAAATGTGTGAGAGATTGTGGGATTTTCCATGTGAGGCTAAACAGACAGGGCTCTTCCTGGGTCACAGAGGAATCCCTGATCAATTAATAGATGTGTTAATTAAGTTTTGAGATTATAGCATGTCTGGTTGGCAAGGGAAGACCCCTTGCAGTCCTGCAATCTTACCATCTATTGTTTGGGTCCTTGGAATACATGGTTTTCATGGTTTTGGGTCATGGGTCTGGCCGTCTCTCATTTCCTAAGGGGCGTGTTCTATTTGTAGGGTCTTTCTTAAGTAAATATGTGTAGCAATTTGGCTATGTCCTGGGTTTGAGTCTTGTGAAACGACCCTCCATGTTATACAAAGGATGTGGCCAGGTGGCTTTCCCTGTCTTTGGAAATAACCATTGATACCTAATTAGCACTCTTCAATCTTGCAAAGGCTTTTGCTGGATTCTTCCTAAATGTTTGGGGCTCCTTACAGGCAGGGTGACTCATCTTTGTTACAAAGTACATTTCATCAAGACAAAACATTTAGAAGTTACAATTTAAAATATAAGGATAGAAGGAAAAGGAAATAATAATACTCTTATACAGTTTCTAGGCATTTCATGGGGGTTAGGGCATGCAAAGGGAGAACTTACACAGAAGTCTAGGAAAATATAGGAAAATATCATGCTTGACTTTCATACAGCTTTGGTATTTCATACAATTTCATAGCGAGAGAGTCCAGGGAAACAATTATTTCATATTCAGGGAGTAGAAAGAAAGTCCATCTGTGTCCTTGGGAAAAACTATAAGAGAAAAGTCCTTTTGCTAATAGCCAGAGGAGAGTCCAAACACACGGAAGTCCTTAGAAAACTATGTCTCTCAAATCACTCAGGGCTTGCCCCTGTTGGCCTGTCCGCATGCAACTCCGTACACAAAGAGTCCATGGCTTCAGGTCAAGTGAGGCAAGAAAACAAAGAGGTAGAAATGGCTGAAGGTCTTTTGATGCCAAATCCTAGCCTTTTGTGCTAGAGATGCCAGACCACATATGCAGGAACATTGGAACTCCCTGCTGCAAGTCAATGAAACAGGGGCTCGACTTCAGCATGATTGAACAAAAAGAGTTAAGCGATGTCACCTTGGATGTGAATGCGTCAATTTGTCAATTTTGTGTTCTTGTTTTTTTGTGCATATTTATTTATCTCAAGTTCTTTCAGTCCTGAACGTAAACAAACTTATGAATGTTTCAAACTTTTCAGAACTGTAAAATATGTGGAAATTTAAACCACTCCCCATCTTTAGCTCGTACCATAACCTTTGAGTAGACATTGTTTAATATATTCCAATCAGCCGGTCCATCCGGTCTTCGTTGGAGCTCCCTTCCACTTGCTCTCTTACTTTTTTTGCATTCTGTACTCCATGGACAGTGAATATTTTGAGTGTCTGAAATCTCTGCTCACTGGGCTATTTGTGGAGTCCCTTCACCTAGTGCTCCGTCTCTTCCTCCCTCTATGTCCCTGATTGTAAATTTATTTATTTAGTTATTTAAGACTTGTATACCCCGGCCTGCCTTCTCACCTCCGAAGAGGGACTCAGACCGGCAAACAGCAAGTATTCAATGCTAACATTTAAAATCTAAAAGCATCATAAATTTACAATACAATACAATACAATAAATACATTTTAAAAGCCTTTCGCCAAAGTAAAATCAAGTCCAACTTAACCCATATATTCGGTCCGTATCAAGTGGTTAGCGACTTTAGTCGTTTCGCTATCTCCTCCTTCATTCTGCGAAGGCCTCATTGCACAGCCACGTTTTCACCCACTTCCTAAAAGTCAGGAGAGAGGGGGGATCTAATTTCATTTGGGAGGGAATTCCACAGCCGGGGGGGCCACCACAGAAAAGGCCCTGTCCCTCGTCCCCACCAGACGCACCTGCGCAAGTGGTGGGACCGAGAGCAGGGTCTCTCCAAACGATCTTAGCACTCTTGACCAGCGTTTCTCAACCTGGGGGTCGGGACCCCTAGAGGGGTCGCGAGGGGGTGTCAAAGTGGTCGCCAAAGACCATCGGAAAACACAGTATTTTCTGTTACCTTCCAACCCCCGAAATAACGAGACAGACAACAGTAATTGGATTAAATTAGGGCAACTTTTATTTATTTAAAAGTTACCGATTTAAGTTTAACCTCACTAAACTCAGGTGTCAAGGGAACAAGGTGTGGCTAAGCCGAGGTATCGTCCGCGAGCGAACGACCCCTCGGCAACACTGGGAAACTCTCCTGAGTCCCCAGCAACACAAAACTGGGCAACCTTTCAAGGAAAACACAAGAAAACCTCTCTGGAAATACTTAACCGGCTCTCAAAATTTCTGGACCAATGGCATCCCCCTCAGCCTGAACAGACGTCCACCTGAGTGTATTTGTGCACTGGCCCAAACAACTTTGAAGAGTGCATGAGTGAATATGGGTCTATGGATTACCCTAAACTATTTACGCTGTCCTATTTATAGAACCGCCATCCCAGAAAGTCCCAGTAACAGTACAGGGTAGGCAAAAACCCCTCCTATTTTTTTATTATTATTATTTCTTTTTCGTAGAAGGGGGGGAAATTCCTACCCGGCCCCTAAGGCGACCACTATACTGTAACCGGGCGGGAGTGGTGGGTCAACACCTCAAACAGGAATGGAGCAGGAGGCTGCCCCAAAATAGGCAGCCTCCGCCCCCTCCTAGAAGATTCCCAAGGAACCAATAGTCTCCCTTCGTGCGAGGAGGTAATAACCTTTCCTCGCCCACTGCGTAGGCAGGGAAAGGGCATTGGTCATTGGAGGGGGGGGGGGTTCCTGTGTGGGAAGTTTAGCCCAGTTCTATCATTTGTAGGGTTCAGAATGCTCTTTGATTGTAGGTAAACTGTAAATCCCAGCAACTACAACTCTCAAATGTCAAGGTCCATTTTCCCCAAACTCCACCAGTGTTTACATTTGGGCAGATTGAGTATTCCTGCCAAGTTTGGTCCAGATCCATCACTGTTTGAGTCCACAGTGCTCTCTGGATATAGGTGAACTACAACTCCAAAACTCAAGGTCAATGCCCACCAAACCCTTCCAGTATTTTCTGTTGGTTGTGGGAGTTCTGTGTGCCAAGTCTGGTTCAATTCCATCATTGGTGGAGTTCAGAATGCTCTTTGATTGTAGGTGAACTATAAATCCCAGCAACTACAACTCCCAAATTACAAAATCAATCCCCCCCCCCCCACCCCTCCAGTATTCAAATTTGGGTGTACCAGGTATTTGTACCCAACTTGGTCCAGTGAATGAAAATACATCCTGCATATCAGATATTTACATTACGATTCATAACAGTAGCAAAATTACAATTGTGAAGTAAAAACAAAAATAATTTTATGGTTGGGGGTCACCACAACATGAGGAACTGTATTGAGGGGTCGTGGCATTAGGAAGGTTGAGGACCACTGCTCTTGACGGTTCACAGGGGAGAATACGTTCGGACAGGTAAACTGGGTGTTTGTAGGTCAACACCAGCACTTTGAATTGTGCTCAGAAGCTAATTGGCAGCCAGTGGAGCTGGTCCAACAGGGGAATTGTGCGCTCCCTGTGCCCCGCCCCCGTTAGTAATCTGGCTGCGTGGTCACTCAGTTCATACTATAATCAATCACAGCCTAATCTGGGAAAGCTTCGTTCCACATCTAAGTCTTCACCTGCCTCCTGAAGGACAGCAGGGAGGGGGCCGATCTAACATCCCTTGGGAGAGAGTGCCACAGCCGAGGGGCCACCACAGAGAAGGCCCTGTCCCTCGTTCCCACCAGCCGCGCTTGCAAAGAAGGTGGGACCAAGAGCAGGGCCTCTCCGGAGGATCTTAATGTCCTTGATGGTTCATAGGGGAGAATCCATTTGGACAAGTAAACAGAGTTTTGTAGGTTAAAACCAGCACTTTGAATTGTGCTCAGAAGCTAATTGGCAGCCAGTGGAGCTGGTGCAGCAAGAGGGTTGTGTGCACCCTGTGCTCCGCTCCTGTTAGTAACCTGGCTGCCGAGCGTTGGACTAATTGCAGCTTCCGAGCAGTCTTCAGAGGCAACCCCACGTAGAGCGCGTTGCAGTAGTCTATACGGGATGTAACCAGAACGTGGACCACCGTGGCCAAGTCTGACTTCCTAAGATACGGGCGCAGCTGGCGCACAAGTCTGAGCTGTGCAAACGCTCCCCTGGCCACCGCCGAGACCTGGGGCTCCAGGCTCATCGATGAATCCAGGATCACTCCCAGACTACAAACCTGCGCCTTCAGGGGGAGTGTAACCCCATCAAGCACAGGCTGTAACCCTATGCCCTGTCCGGCCTTACGACTGACCAGGAGGACCTCTGTCTTGTCTGGATTTAGTTTCAATCTGTTCACCCTCATCCAGTCCATTACAGTGGCCAAGCACCAGTTCAGGACTTGAACAGCCTCCTTAGTAGCAAGTGGGAAGGAGTGACAGAATTGGACATCACCTGCGTACAGATGACACCGCACCCCGAAACTCCGGATGATCTCCCCCAACGGCTTCATGTATATGTTGAACAACATAGGGGACAGTACTGAACCCTGCGGGACCCCATAGTACAATGGCCGTGGGGCCGAGAAGGAGTCCCGTAGCAACACCTTCTGGGAGCGACCCTCAAGGAAGGACTGGAGCCACTGCAAAGCTGTACCCCCAAGGACCATTCCTGCAAGGCGTCTCAGAAGGATACCGTGGTCGACGGTATCGAAGGCCGATGAGAGGTCCAGCAGAACCAACAAGGACACACTCCCCCTGTCGAGGTTGGCAATGCCCATGTAGTTGAATTGCCGAACCCACCATGGGTTTTAGTCTGAAGTTTAAATGAGTCAAGATACTGAACATAATTTGAGGGTAGGTTTCTGACTCATAGCTATAAGCTGCTGTTGGATACCTCTCACGTGCATTGTTGTGATCATATAAATATTGACACACGGCAATCGGAAACATTGTCAATGTGTATTGATGGGTGGTGATGGTGACAGTGAAGGCGTACTGTTGTCTTTTGGAGTGCCCATGACTACAGTTGCCAAGGAATGCATCTCAACCAAGCACCAACATCAGGAGAAGGTTGCATCAACATCGGGCTGGGAAATCTGCCTCGTTGAAAGAATGTGTACTTTGCATTTCAAAGCTCTTTGGTATCTCCTGGGAAAAGTTCTCAGGCTGATAGTCAGGATGTGAAGCAACCTTGTCAGATGAGTCATATTCCGTGAGACACGTTGTCTAGATGCATTGAGACAGGCCGGCAAGGGTTTGCTAACTCTGGAGAGGTGTCTTATGAACCATTAGACTTGAGCCTGGATCTGTTTTTAGCCATTCCTTCACCCAATCTGGCTTTTCTATTTCGTTCCGGTGCCCGAAACGGCAAGGGTCCAGCCATTACGGATTCCTATCTGAAAAGAGACCACGTGGTAGCTGAGCATGGCTTGCAGCTTGGGAGTGATCCTGGACTCATCGCTGAGCCTGGAAGCCCAGGTCTCGGCGGTGGCCAGGGGAGCTTTTGCACAGTTAAGACTCGTGCGCCAGCTGCGCCCGTACCTTGGGAAGTCTGATCTGGCTACGGTCATCCACGCTCTGGTCACATCCCGGATAGATTACTGCAATGCACTCTACGTGGGGCTGCCTTTGAAGACTGTTTGGAAATTGCAAAGTCCAATGGGCGGCAGCCAGATTGTTAACCGGAGCTACATTCAGGGAGCATACCACCCCCCTGTTGTGTCAGCTCCACTGGCTGCCTGTCCACTTCCGAGCTCAATTCAAAGTGCTGGTTTTGACCTTTAAAGCTCGATACGGTTCTGGCCCAGCTTACTTGTCCGAACGCATCTGCCACTACGTCCCACCTCGTAATTTAAGATCAGCCGGGGAGGCCCTGCTCTCGCTCCCGCCAACTTCTCAAATGCGGTTGGTGGGTACGAGAGAGAGGGCCTTCTCAGTGGTGGCTCCCCATCTGTGGAACGCGCTTCCAAGCGACATACGATCAACCCCATCCTTCCTGGCATTCAGGAAAAAAGTGAAATCGTGGCTCTGGGACCAGGCGTTTGCACATTAGCACAATG
Organism: Anolis apletophallus; assembly: GCA_030556195.1. Classification (NCBI taxonomy): domain Eukaryota; kingdom Metazoa; phylum Chordata; class Lepidosauria; order Squamata; family Anolidae; genus Anolis; species Anolis apletophallus. Next base: position 18,965,937 of record JARBWK010000019.1, read on the forward strand.
CAGCACTTTGGATTTGAATTGTAATTGGTAAGTTGATGGTTATGGCGCAATGTTTATGTGGTGGACGGAACTCTGTTTTTAACTTAAGTGTATGTGTATTATGTGTCAATGGTAATTGTATTTTAATTCTGAATGTCTATGGTTTTATATTGTATTTATATTGTGTATCGGCATCAAATTTTTGCCTTTTGTTAGGCCGCTCTGAGTCCCCCTTTGGGGGTTGAGAAGAGCGGGGTAGAAATTATGTAAATAAATAAATAAATAAACTTTCTCCCCTAGTCGACATCACAGTTGAATATTTTTTGATTTTCCTTGATTTTCCTGATTTTTTTTATTTAGTAGAACTTACTGAGAATTGGGGACTTGAAGGACAATGGGTGGGGTTGCACGTCTGCTCGCTTGAGGGCTTGGAGAGTCACCCGTTTACCTTCTTTTTGTCCTTCCCTTTCTTTCCCCGAGAAAATATCTCTAAAAAATAATAATTATTAATAATTATAGTAATCTCACCAAACAAAACGACTAGCCTACCTCTCCTCCAGAGTAGAAAGTAGAAACATCTTTAAGGAAGCATTAAACTGAAGCAGAAAGGAGATTACAGACAGTGGAGAGAAAAGAGGGGATTTTTAAGGTAGTCCAGGGAGGATACAGGATGGCTCCATTGAGCTCCAGGTCATCATCACTCTTCCTTCCCTGGGCCTTCTTAAAAATGCATTGGAAATCTGTGTGGCATGCTATGTGTGCTGGGAGAGGAAGCACATCTACCTGCTTCTACTCTTGAGTAGAAACATCTTTAAGGAAGCATTAAACTGAAGCAGAAAGAAAAAAGGAGGTATTACAGGATGGCTCAGTGGAGAAAAATGCATTGGAAAGCTGTGTGGCATGGGGCTGGGAGAGGAAGCACATTTTTAAGGTTAAACTGTTACAGACAGTGGAGGATACAGGATGGCTCCATTGAGCTCCAGGTCATCATCATTTTTCTTGAGTAGAAACAGCTTTAAGAAGCATTAAACCCGGTCTTCTTGACAAACAGAAGTGAAAAGAGCCAGAAAGAGTGGTATCTTAGCTGCTTTTTAAAATCCAGGTCGTAATGCAGGATATGGAAGGGGAGCCTTTGGGAAGTCCTCCCTCCATGTCGTAATGGACTGGATAGGGTGCTTTCTTAACCCCGTTACTGACACCCAGGCTCCCTTGAAGAAAGGGTAAATGAGGGCATTGGAATTTCCCATTGCTGACAGTGGCCCAAAAAAGCCACTTTTTCGGATGTGAAACGAAAACACCCATTTGGTACTGTCCTTGTTTACAGGAGGAACATGAAAATGGATATGAGGGGCTTCCAGTATCCGGCAAGCAGAAACTGTTAGCAATTCACCCGAACCAAGGCTACTAACCATGGAAGAAAGAGTTGGTCAAGTGTGGCCTCTTGGTTCTAAGTATTGTTGGTTCTAAGTATAGTAGGCCAAATGAAATGGGTCGTGAGAACCCATTGAATCAGGGGGATTTATTTCTATGTCGAGGTGCCATTCAATCCATCCAACAGGTCAGATCTAGTTGGAGCTAAAATATTAGTCAATATGGTTGACCTATTGAACCAACGCAATGTACTTGATTGTTGACTTACCATTTAATAATGGAGTCTATAAGTCTACTCTATGTATGTATCTTGGCTTTTCTTCGCAAATGAAGATTCAGGAAGAACTCACCCCACGCTTTCTACAAGTGTGTTGATGATTCGGAGGTTGGATGTGTCCTTCGAGCCTGTGCAATGGATTTTTCTGGTGAACCAAAGGTTCGTCTGCCGGGACCTAGCAAGCTTAGGACGTTGGCAGCAAGGTCCTGAGGTCGTAGGCTTGGTTCGAGTTTCCTTCTCTTAGATCAGGGCTGCCCAGAAAGTCGATCGCGATCAACCAGTCGATCGTGGGACCGAAGGAGGTAGATCGCAGCGAGATGGGGTGCTTCTCTGAGGGGGCGGAGCCAGGCCACACCAAGCCATGCCCCTACCCCAGATTCGGCACTCCCAGCAGCTGCTCCAGCCTTGAGGAGGGCAGGGCCATGCCAGCCTTGTGCTAGCTATGCCACCACTGGCTTGGCCCTGCCCTCCTCAAGGCTGGAGCAGCTGCTGCTAGAGCTGAAGCCAGAGGGGGGCGGAGCTAGGCCATGCCAAGTCCCGCCCCCTCCCTGGCTTTGGCACTCCCAACAGCTGCTCCAGCCTTGAGGAGGGCAGGGCCATGCCAGCCTTGTGCTAGCTATGCCACCACTGACTTGGTCCTGCCCTCCTCAAGGCTGGAGCAGCTGCTGCTAGAGCTAAAGCCAGAGGGGGCGGAGCCAGGCCATGCCAAGTCCCACCCCCTCCCTGGCTTTGGCACTCCCAGCAGCTGCTCCAGCCTTGAGGAAGGCAGGGCCATGCCAGCCTTGTGCTAGCTATGCCACCACTGACTTGGTCCTGCCCTCCTCAAGGCTGGAGCAGCTGCTGCTAGAGCTAAAGCCAGAGGGAGGTGGAGCCAGGCTGCACCAAGCCCCATCCCCTCCCTGGCTTTGGCACTCCCAGCAGCTGCTCCAGCCTTGAGGAGGGCAGGGCCATGCCAGCCTTGTGCTAGCTATGCCACCACAAGCTTGGCCCTGCCCTCCTCAAGGCTGGAGCAGCTGCTGCTAGAGCTAAAGCCAGAGGGAGGTGGAGCCAGGCTGCACCAAGCCCCATCCCCTCCCTGACTTTGGCACTCCCAGCAGCTGCTCCAGCCTTGAGGAAGGCAGGGCCATGCCAGCCTTGTGCTAGCTATGCCACCACAAGCTTGGCCCTGCCCTCCTCAAGGCTGGAGCAGCTGCTGCTAGAGCTAAAGCCAGAGGGAGGCGGACCCAGGCCACGCCAAGCCCCGCCCCTCCCCAGCTTTGGCACTCCCAGCAGATGCTCCAGCCTTGAGGAGGGCAGGGCCATGCCAGCCTTGTGCTAGCTATGCCACCACTGGCTTGGCCCTGCCCTCCTCAAGGCTGGAGCAGCTGCTGCTAGAGCTGAAGCCAGAGGGGGCGGAGCCAGGCCATGACAAGTCCCGCCCCTCCCCAGCTTTGGCACTCCCAGCAGCTGCTCCAGCCTTGAGGAGGGCAGGGCCATGCCAGCCTTGTGCTAGCTATGCCACCAATGGCTTGGCCCTGCCCTCCTCAAGGCTGGAGCAGCTGCTGCTAGAGCTAAAGCCAGAGGGAGGTGGAGCCAGGCCACACCAAGCCCCGTCCCTCCCTGGCTTTGGCACTCCCAGCAGCTGCTCCAGCCTTGAGGAAGGCAGGGCCATGCCAGCCTTGTGCTAGCTATGCCACCACTGACTTGGTCCTGCCCTCCTCAAGGCTGGAGCAGCTGCTGCTAGAGCTAAATCCAGAGGGAGGCGGACCCAGGCCGCACCAAGCCCCGCCCCCTCCCCAGCTTTGGCACTCCCAGCAGCTGCTCCAGCCTTGAGGAGGGCAGGGCCATGCCAGCCTTGTGCTAGCTATGCCACCACTGACTTGGTCCTGCCCTCCTCAAGGCTGGAGCAGCTGCTGCTACAGCTGAAGCCAGAAGGGGGCGGAGCCAGGCCATGCCAAGCCCCGCCCCCTCCCCCTCCAGCTTGTATGTTTTAGCTGGAGTTTCCACACTTATGTAGGTTTTTAGAATCGCCTAGTTTGTAAGGTTGTGAGCCACTTTGGGTCTCGATCCAAAGAAGGAAAAGTGGGGTACAAATAAATATTAATTCTAATACTACGACTAAGGGCAAAATACTCAAAATATACTTAAGCACGTAAAAAAACACTCTACAATAATAAGACTGCAGTGAAAAGTTTATTGGAAAGCAATTGGAAATCCACAGCAATGGCTTCCATTCAGGAAGGTATTCAGTATAAATGTATTTGGAGCAGCATTTTGAATTGTGTGTTTCCACATCAATTAGCTTTTAGATCTTCCATAGTTGCAAAGATAAAGCCAGAAATCACAACAACATCAAATGCAAATCATGTTGATATTTGTAGATATAGGTTAGGAGAAGGTTTATAGATTAGTACATCGGACAAGCAGGTGGCTTAGTAAATGAGACACATTAATGTTGAAAGTATGTGCAGGCTTTTGAACCTGTCAATCAGAAGCTACGATCTAGATCAAGGAGATATAGAGAGTGATGAGCAATCACCATCCAGCCAGAAATGTGACCAGGAGAGAAGATTTTCAGTAGTTTCTGCATGCTGTTGTGATTTGTCTTCATGTTCACCTTTGACGATTCCATGCATAGCCGTTCGCTCTATGACTTGTAGATGCTGCTGCAGTTCCCTTGAGGACATGGCAGGGTTCCTGGAGAGTAAAACTTGGTGCTGAACAAAGAACGGTGGGATCCGGCACGGCTAGCATTTGCCAGACCTCCAGAGACACATGGGTTGCATTGGTCAATGTGCAACGGCTGGTCTGGACAATACAGAGCCGGTCCTGGGATGGAGATAACGAAGGGAGGTGGTTGGATGGTCACTGTTGAGGCTGGGCAGTAGGCATAGCACTGCTGACCGTCACAGGACATTTTGGATTCGAAGAACTGTCAAAAACAATAGTTATAGGTCATTGATCATTGAATCATAGAGTTAGCAGACACTGCAATGGCCTTCTGGTTGTACCTTTTGATATCCACCTATTTGTTGACCACTCCCTAGAACAGTGTTTCCCAACCGCTGTGACGTGGCACAGTAGTGTGCTGTGAAGGACCTCCTGCTGTGCCGTGAGAAAAGCTCTCTGCCCCCCTTCCTTCCCCCCTCCTCCTGCTGAACTCTTGCTGCTTGGGGGAGGAGGAGGAAGGACCGGGCGGCGGCGAAGAAAAGGAAGAAGGGGCCACCGCGCCACCTCCTTCAGCCATTTCCCCAGCCAGCCTCCAATCCGCCATGACTCCTGCCATGACTCTCGCTCCTTGCTCACTGAAGCCGCACGGAGGAGGAGCTCCGCCCACAGAAGCCCGTCCACCGCTCATGCTCCTCCTCCTCCATGTGGCTTCATAGAGTGAGGGGCAGGAGTTATGGCAGAGAGCAGGGATGGGGGCCATGACTCCCGCCCCTCGCTCGCACTGCCCCCTCAAGACTGGAGAAGCTGTGGGAGAGCTGAAGCTGGTGCGGGCGGGGCATGGCACAACCTGGCTCCGCTCCTCCCCCTGGCTTCTGCTCTCCCACAGCCAGGGGCAGTCTAAGGTAATTTTAAATGGTAGGCGAACATTATTTTGGTGCCCCCCCCAAAAAACATTATTTTGCCGCCCCCCATGTAAAACAAATATACAATTATAATATCACAATACCATTAGTAGTATTATATTGTATCAATGTATATACAATATATTATACCATACTCATACTATATTATATCATAATTATACTACATTAGAATATAATTATTATATTATAATATATTGACATTATAATATAATGTAACATTCTATTATATTATTATTATAAAATAATAAAATTATTTATTTAAATAAAATTATCCTCTACTAAATATTTTCATTACTCCTATAAAACTCAAATAACCCAAAATAAAGTAAAATAAAATATTATATATTACTATTTTGTACAATACCACTATACTGCAATATTGTTTGTAATATTACATGTAATATAAAATATATCATCATTCTATTGTTATATTGTATTTGTATTATATTGTATGACAATATTAAGCAGAACTGTATAATAATCAACAAGAAATGCAATGTAAATGCATCAAAATCAGAATATATTACCTACCACCCGACTCATAATTCATAGGAGTCTCCCATAAGTCCAAAATTAGGATCCCAATGTAAATGTAAATAGAAAAACAGCCAAAATGTTCAAATGAGGTCGAATACAGGCAGCGCGGCCTCGGCAAACTAGGGCCCTCCCTCCCTCCCTCTAGGTGTTTTGGACTCCAACTCCCACAACTCCTCATAGCCTCAGGCCCCTCAGGTCTAGACAGAAATAGAGCTGAAGAAAGGAAGGAGGGAGAGAAGAGGTCACGGAGGAGGAGGAGGAGGAAAGCCCTTCATTCATTCCTTCACTTAAACTTCCTTCACTGATTCTTTCTCCTTCCCTGCAAAACGCACTTGCGGAGGAGACAAAGGGAGGGGAAGCACTCCCTGCCTGCCCGATAGGGAGTGCTTTGCTTACAGGCTTCTGCGCAAGGGAGCTACTGGGCATGCGCGGTGGTTTTCGCGCATGTGCAGTTGCTCCTGCGCTCAACTTCAGCTCCGGAGCAACTGCGCCTGCGTGAAAACCTCCGAGCGTGCCCAGAAGCGGCGTCGGAGCGCACAAGTCAAAAAGCAGGCAGCTGCAGCACTGTCTGAGGAACATCGGCAGGGCCAGGATGGCGCCCTATGCGGCCAGGATGGCGCCCCCTTCCCAGATGGCGCCCTAGGCGGCCGCCTACTTGGCCTATCTTGTAGGACCGCCCCTGCCCACAGCTTCTCCAGCCTTGAGGGGGCAGTGCCAAGCCAGCATTGTGCTGGCTCTGCCACCGCTGGCTTGGCATTGTCCCCTCCAGGCTGGAGAAGCTGTGGGAGATGTGAAGCCAGGGGAGGGGGCGGGGCATGGCCTGGCTCCTCCCCCCCCCGGCTTCGGCACTCTCCGCAGCTGCTCCCAGCAGGCCACCATCCCCCAGCCGTTCTTTGCTGTGTCCGAGTGTCATTTTGTGTCATTTTGGTTGGTGGTGTGCCCCCGGATTTTTTAAATGTTAAAAGTGTGCCGCGGCTCAAAAAAGGTTGGGAAACACTGGCCTAGAAAACTCATTGAGATTTATCTCCAGGGTGATTCATCTTTCAAGCATTGTTTCATTCAGCATACTCTGGCTGAAATTAATGAATCGGATTCAGGCCACCAAGATTGGATTGGATGCTTGTTTAGTATAGTAAAGGTATGGGAAGCTAGCGCAGAAACATAGCTACAAGCTCCAAGAATTGTCCAGTCCTCCTATTCCAGCAGTTGCACCCGCACGGGTCACGTCTTCCTCCCTCCCCCCTCCCCTCCTGAACACACTCACGCTGCCCCCTTGGATCAAAATGGCGGCAGAAGCGGCAGTGTGGAAGGAAAAGTAAGTGTTGGGCAGGAGGGGGAAGAAAGGGCGCGAAGGGGGAGGAAGAGGTCTCTGTCGAAAGCTGGCATGGGCAAACTTGAACCTTCCAGGTGTTTTGGACTCCAACTCCCACCATTCCTAGCAGCCTCAGGCCCTTTTCCTTTCCCCCCCTCAGCCACTTAAGCAGGAAAGGGCCCCAGGCTGTGAGGAATGGTGGGAGTTGGAGTCCAAAGGACCCAGAGGGCCGAAGTTTTCCCATGCCTGCTTTAGGGACCTTAAAGTGGTGAGCCTCCTTCCAACATTGTGATTCTGGATAGAAAACAAACAACAATGTAACATAACATTGTTTGAGTCCACAGTGCTCTCTGGGCGTAGGTGAACTACAACTTCCAAACTCAAGGTCAATTCCCAAGCAAACCCTTTCAGTACTTTCTGTTGGTAATGAGAGTTCAATATGCCAAGTTTGGTTCAATTCCATTGTTGCAAGAGTTCAGGATGCTCTTTGATTGTGTGTTAACTATAAATCCCAGAAACTGTAACTCCCAAATGTCAAGGTCTATTTTCCCCAAACTCCATCTGTGTTCACATTTGGGCATATTGAGTATTCATGCCAAGTTTGGTCCTGATCCAACATTGTTTCAGTCCACAGTGCTCTCTGGATATAGGTGAACTACAACTCCAAAACCCATGGTCAATGCCCACCAAACTCTTATAATATTTTCTCTTGGTTATGGGAGTTCTGTGTGGGAAGTTTGTGTCTTTCTGCCATTCCTGCCAGGATATCTAGGTTGTGTTCATCGAAACAGGTCCAGGTTTCACACTGAGTGTATCAATACATTTTAAAACATTAACTGTGTGTATGACTGTGTTAGAGTGTCATTTTGTGTCATTTTGGTTGGTGGAGTGCCCCAGGATTTGGTAAATGTAAAAAGTGTGCCGCGGCTCAAAAAAGGTTGGGAAACACTGTTCTAAGGAGGTACTGGAAGGTTAGATGTCTACCTGTAAGGGGACATTTCAGAGGGATGACAAATCAGTCTCAACTTGAGTCGCCTTCGGGGTGAGAGGGGCGGTATAGAAGCAGAGTAAATAAATAACTTCAAAGTTACCCTCCAGTAATGAAGATAAATGTCTTCCCTTGGACAACTCCTTCAAAATCTTAAAATCCTGGAGAGCGGATTCACCACCTCAAGGAGATATAAGCCCCCCCCACCACCACCACCACCACAACTGGTGGAGAAACAGGCCTTCATGGAAGGACACCCAATTTGGAAGCTGTCCTTCCATCTTCAGCAGAAGCCTCCACGGCCATTCCTTCTCTGATATTGGAACTCCGTCATTGGGAAGGGTTCCATTATGGGTTCTGTAGGTCAGTGTTTCCCAACCTTTTTTGAGCCGCGGCACACTTTTAACATAAAAAAAAATCCGGGGGCACACCACCAACCAAAATGACACAAAATGACACTCTAACACAGTAAAGAACGGCTGGGGGTTGGTGGCCTGCTGGGAGAAGCTGCTGGGAGCGCCGAAGCTGGGGAGGGGGCGGAGCCAGGCTGTGCCATGCCCCACCCCCTACCTCGGCTTCACCTCTCCCAGCAGCTGCGCCAGGCTTGAGGGGACAGTGCCAAGCCAGCGGTGCCAGAGCCAGCACAATGCTGGCTTGGCACTGTCCCCTCAAGGCTGGAGCAGCTGCTGGGAGTGCCAAAGCCAGGGGAGGGGGCAGAGCCAGGCCGCACCATGCCCCGCCCCTTCCCCCCAGCTTCAGCTCTCCTACAGAGGAGGAGCATGAGTGGTGGGCGGGCTTCAGTGGGTGGGGCTCCTCCTCCACACGGCTTCAGCGAGCGAGGGGCGAGAGTCATGGTGGGAGTCATGGCGGATTGGAGGCTGGCTGGGGAAATGGCCAAAGGAGGCGGCGCCCCGGCCCCTTCTTCTTTTTCTTTGCCACTGCCCGGCCCTTCCTCTTCCCCCAAGCAGCAGGAGTTTGGCAGGAGGGGGGAGGAAGGGGGGCAGAGAGCTTTTCTCACGGCACAGCCGGAGGTCCGTCACGGCACACTAGTGTGCCACGGCACACTGGTTGAGAAAGACTGCTGTAGGTATCTGGGGGGGGATCACACCAGGATTGGACAGTTTCCTAATCCTTCAAGATTGAATCGGAATATCAGGATTAGATCTACGTCACTCCTGGAATGGTGTTGCTTAACTCTTTTCCCATTGAAAGTAATAGTAGGGGATTTGTAAGGATGGAAAAACACAAAGAAGAAGGGTTAAAAAGCATGGAGGAAATCACTCCCACTCCTGTCCACCCATTCGCCATAATCCCATCAGGGTTTTGAAATCCGTTTTCATTCCACCCTGACTACATAGGATTGCTCTTCTCTACTTATTTATTTATTTATTTATTTATTTATTTATTTACTTACTTACTTACTTACTTACTTACTTACTTACTTACTTATTTATTTATTTATTTATTATTCTTGTATGCCACCTCTCCCCAAGGGCTCGGAGCGGCTCACAATCACAAGCATAAGACAGATTAAAACATCAGATGAACCAATGTTTCCCGACCAGTGTGCCGTGGCACACTAGTGTGCCGTGAGAGATCATCAGGTGTGCCGTGGGAAATTGGGACCTCCAATACCCCTTCTTCCCCCTCCTGCCCACAGTGCTCTCTGGGTGTAGGTGAACTACAACTTCCAAACTCAAAGTCCATTCCCAAGCAAACCCTTTCAGTACTTTCTGTTGGCAATGAGAGTTCAATAGGCCAAGTTTGGTTCAATTCCATTGTTGCAAGAGTTCATTATGCTCTTTGATTGTGTGTTAACTATAAATCCCAGAAACTGTAACTTCCAAATGTCAAGGTCTATTTTCCCCTGAACTCCATCTGTGTTTACATTTGGGCATATTGAGTATTCATGCCAAGTTTGGTTCTGATCCAACATTGTTTCAGTCCACAGTGCTCTCTGGATATAGGTGAACTACAACTCCAAAACCCAGGGTCAATGCCCACCAAACTCTTATAGCATTTTCTCTTGGTTATGAGAGTTCTGTGTGGGAAGTTTGTGCCTTTCTGCCATTCCTGCCAGGATATCAATGTTGTGTTCATCGAAACAGGCCCAGGTTTCACACTGAGTGTATAAATACATTTAAAAACATATTAACTACATGTATGACTGTGTTAGAGTGTCATTTTGTGTCATTTTGGTTGGTGGTGTGCCCCAGGATTTTGCAAATGTAAAAAAGTGTGCCGCGGCTCAAAAAAGGTTGGGAAACACTGAGATAAACTATTCTAAATTTAAACTAAAACTAACTCTGCAGGATTACAAAAATCAGCAACTAAATGCCAGTTTGAAGAGATAGGTTTTCTAGGCCCTGCGAAAGGCAATGAGGTCTTGCAGGGCGCGCACTTCAGCTGGCAGAGTATTCCAGATAGTTGGAGCCACCACAGAGAAGGCCCTACGTCGGGTCAAGGCCAGATGCATGGTCTTGACACCAGGCACCTCGAGGAGATTCAGATCTTCAGAGCGGAGTGATCTCTGGGGTTGATAGGGGGTGAGACGGCCCCTCAGATACTGAACTGAACTTTATTATTTATGAGTCGCCCTCCACGTTTGTGCTCCGGGCGACTTACACAACTAGTGATTAAAATATTAAAAATATTAAAATATTAAATGGTTAAAATACTAAAATATCAGACTCGGTGAATTCTGAGTCGCTGGTTCCGTGTTATTTATTATTTATTTATTTATTATTCGGGTTTCTATGCCGCCGACTCCCTGAGGCTCGCGGCGGCTCACAGGAACCGAAGGTACAACTACACACAAGCAATGCGATAAAACATCTAAGACAATTAAACAGTTAAAACAGCAAAATACAAAACCCCCAGGTACAGTTCAGAAATTAGATAGCGTGACACCCCAGGACAGCGGCTAAAGCGGAACATGGGCAGGACCTACTCACCGAAGGCCTGCTTAAACAAATAAGTTTTGCAGGCGCGTCTAAACGGGAGCAGGTCCTTTAGAGCCCGCGTTCCAGCCGGGAGGGCGTTCCACAGCGTAGGAGCTATAACGGAGAACGCCCTCCGGCGAGTAGATGTCAGTTTAGCCGATTTCGCCGAGGGTATCTCTAACAAATTAGCATCCTCGGAGCGTAGTGATCTCGGGGGACAGTGTGGGGTGAGTCGGTCCCTCAAGTACACTGGCCCCAGGCCATGCAAGGCCTTAAAGGTAAGAACCAACACCTTGAAGGAGATCCGGTGCTCGATTGGGAGCCAGTGCAGATCCTGCAAAACAGGTGTGATGTGGCGGCCTGCTGGGGTTCCAGACAGGAGCCGGGCGGCAGTGTTCTGCACCAGCTTGAGCTTCCGGGTCGCCGACAAAGGAAGGCCAACGTAAAGCGCGTTACAGTAATCCAGCCTTGAGATGACCGTAGCTTGGATCACCATGGCCAGGTCATTCCGTTATGCGTAGGCTTTCCTGAATAGCCATGTCTTAAGTGCCGCCAAGAACTGGGGCAGGTCAAGGGAGGCTCTTTGGTCTGGCGGCAGAGAGTTCCACAGGACGGGGGCCGCAACAGAGAAGGATCTCTGTCTCGTGGACTCCAAATGAGCCTCTCTAGGACCCGGGACACAGAAGAGGTTCTCGTTTGCTGGCCGTGGTGCTCTTGGGTGGGCAGGTAGGATCAAGCGGTCTTTTAAGTATGAAGGGCCCCGGCCCCGCAGGGCCTTGAAAGTCAAGGTCAGGGTCTTATAGAGAACTCTGTATTCGACCGGCAGCCAGTGCAAACACTGCAGGGTTGGTGAGATGTGGCATCTCATTGGTGTTTTTGTGAGGAGCCTGGCGGCAGCATTCTGCTCAATCTAAATCTTGCGGGTTAGTGACCGAGGCAGACCCACATATAAGGCGTTGCAATAATCCAGCCTTGATGTAACCGTGGCTTGGATTACTGTAGTTAACGCCTCCGTTGGAAGGTAGGGCGCCAGTTGCCTTGCTTGGCGTAGGTGGAAGACCATATAAGGCCTTGAAGGTTAACACCATCACCTTGAAAGTGATCCAGTGCTCGACCGGGAGCCAATGAAGCTGCTGTAAGATGGGAATTATGTGGCTCCTCGCCGGCACTCCAGCAAGGAGTCGAGCAGCGGCGTTCTGGATGAGTTTATGCTTCCGGATCACGGACAAGGGCAGGCCAATGTAAAGGGCGTTACAGTAGTCTATCCTTGAGATGATCGTGGCTTGGATAACTGTGGCTAGGTCGTCTCTAGATAGGTAGGGGGCCAGCCGCCTAGCCTGTCGCAGGTGGAAAAAGGCGGTTTTGCTGACAGTGGAGACCTGGGCCTCCATAGACAGCAAAGGGTAAAAAACAACCCCCAGGCTTTTTACTGATGGTGACGGGCAAAGTGCCTCGCCATCCAGGGTGGGAAGCTGGACCACCCCACAATCCGGTCGACCCAGCCACAGTATCTCCGTCTTTGCTGGATTCACCCTCAATCTACTGGCACACAACCATCCAGTGACAGCCTCAAGGCACTGATGGAAACAAGAGGGTACGGAGTCCGGCCGGCCTTCCGTCTTCAGAATACTTATAGGACGAGAATACTTCACCCACCTCTCCACCCCGGAGAGAAGCCAAGTAATAAGTTTTCAAATGTCCGAAAGCCAAATGTGGACGTCATACCTGGTTCATGGAGCCTGCGAATGGGAACAGAAGCCGGTGGAATGATGGTGACCGCATCCAAGCGGGTGCTTTTTATACGCTTTCCGCGGAAGCCAATGACTTCTTTGACTGTTCTCATTTGCTGCGAATCCCTATGTGAATCACCTGATATTGCATTTAGAATGTCAGGAATTAATTACTTTTCCGAATTATGAGTAGTACGGCTTACTAATGAGCACAGAACAAGTCGTTCCACCGCAACGCCCCGCATTAAACACCTCGGTACAAAAAGATATTTAACTTTCTTCCAGTAGTAAACTTGGTTTCTACTTTTCTTTGCCAGTTTCCTCTTACCAAATTCTGGACTGGTTGAGCTAGAACGGACATATTTGCTTGGAGGCATTTTTCGGTCTTTCTAAGAATACATTGAAAGCTTGGGAAATATGTGGATTTCTAGCTGCCAACGTGGTCCATGTCCCTGACTTTTTGGGAGTAGTGTACATTTGCTCAACAAAGGTCAATGAAAGCTCAACAAAGGTCTATATCCACACACATGCTTAGGAAAACAATTACGACCTTAATTATTGACTTAATTACGATAGCAAAAGCTCATTAAAGTCGTCGGCTTGGTTAGCTCTAAAAGGAAATGAGAGAAATTGATTGAACAGATTGAAACTAAATCCAAACAAGACAGAGGCACTCCTGGTCAGTCGTAAGGCCGAACAGGGCATAGGGTTACAGCCTGTGCTTGACGGGGTTACACCCCCCCTGAAGGTGCAGGTTCGCAGTCTGGGAGTGATCCTGGACTCATCGCTGAGCCTGGAACCCCAGGTCTCGGCGATGGCCAGGGGAGCTTTGGCACAGCTCAGGCTTTTGCGCCAGCTGCGCCCGTATCTTGGGAAGTCAGACTTGGCCACGGTGGTCCACGCTCTGGTTACATTCCGTATAGACTACTCCAACACTCTCTATGTGGAGTTGCCTCTGAAGACTGCCCGGAAGCTGCAATTAGTCCAGCGCGCAGCAGCCAGACTACTAATGGGAGCGGGGTACAGGGAGCGCACAACTCCCCTGTTGCGCCAGCTCCACTGGCTGCCAATTAGCTTCTGAGCACAATTCAAAATGCTGGTGTTGACCTACAAAACCCTACACGGTTCGGGCCCAGTTTACCTGTCCAAACGTATTCTCCCCTGTGAACCGTCAAGAGTGCTAAGATCGTCTGGAGAGGCCCTGCTCTCGGTCCCACCACCTTCGCAAGCGCGCCTGGTGGGGACGAGGGACAGAGCCTTTTCTGTGGTGGCGCCCCAGCTGTGGAATTTCCTCCCAATTGAAATCAGATCCGCCCCCTCCCTCCTGACTTTTAGGAAGCGGGTGAAAACATGGCTGTGCAATGAGGCCTTCGCCGAATGAAGGAGGAGATCGCGAATCGACTAAAGTCGCTAACCACTTGTAACGGACCGAATATATGGATTAAGTTGGACTTGATTTTACTTTGGCGAAAGGGTTTTTAAATGTATTTATTGTATTGTATTTTATTGTAAATTTTATTGTAAATTTATGATGTTTTTAGATTTTCAATGTTAGCATTGAATACTTGCTGGTTGCCCGTCTGAGTCTCTCTTGAGTGCCTTGAAGCCGTGACTGGTTGGCTGCGTGCCAGTAGATTGAGGGTGAATCCAGCATAGACGAAGATACTGTGGCTGGGCCGCCCGATTGGTGGGGAGGTCTGGCTGCCTAGCTTGGACGGCGAGGCATTATGTCCGACATCCTCAGTTAAGAGCCTTGGGGTCATTTTTGACCCGTTGCTGTCGATGGAGGCCCAGGTCTCCAGCGTCAGCAAAACCGCCTTTTTCCATCTGCGGCAAGCTAGGCGTCTGGCCCCCTACCTATCCAGAGTTGACCTGGCCACGGTGCTTCAAGCCATGGTCATCTCGAGACTGGGCTACTGTTACGCCCTTTACATCGGCCTGCCCTTGTCAGTGATCCCGAAACGTAAGCTCGTCCAGAATGCCGCTGCACGACTTCTCACGGGGACTCCAGCGAGATGTCACATAACGCCTATCCTCCAGCAGCTTCATTGGCTTCCGGTCGAGCACCGGATCACCTTCAAGGTGATGGTGTTAACTTTCAAGGCCTTGCATGGTCTGGGGCCGCTGTATCTGAGGGATGGTCTCCTCCCCTACCAACCCCAGAGATCACTTCAATCCAAACAAATGAACCTCCTTGAAGTGCCAACCTTCAAAGCAATCCGTCTCACAGCGACCCGGCGCAGAGCCTTTTCTGTAGTGGCGCCGTCAATATGGAACACTCTTCCTAGCGATGTACGGGCCGTGCAGGACCTTCTCTCCTTCCGCAAGGCCTGCAAGACTCATATTTTCCGGCTAGCCTTTGATTGCTAGGCCAGAAATCTGTTTTAAACTAGTTTAATATGTTTGCTTTTACCTCTGTGCGTTTTACCTGATTGTAAGCCACTCCGAGCCCTCGGGGAGTGCCGGCGTACAAGTCCAAATAATAAATAAATAGAGGACAATAGGGGAAATATGTATGTGTAGGTGAGAGGGGGTGGTCGCGGGAGGGGAGGAAAGGGAGGGGGGTTATGATTTTATGTTTAAGTGTATGTCTAGGTCTTTGTTGGTATGTTGTGATGTTCTGTTTTTTTTCTGTTGTTTGAATGAATAAAAAATAATTACAAAAAATAAATAAATAGATAAATAAATAAAATGGTAGAAACCTTTATTTTCCCTGTTGAGAAATTCCAACCAGAAGAATCCTGAACTGGATATTTGCTATTTGAGACTAATTCTGTGCAAAAATTCACGTGTTACCGTTTTGTGCAATTTTTTTTAGCATTTTCTGCATAGGAGACAACTTTTTCTACCTAAAAATAGTATCTGTGTGTAGAAATGATAATTCCCAGATTAAAAAAAAATACTGTTTCTTAGGAATAAAATGTTGTTTACAATTGAGTGAAGTTGTCCCCACTTTTTGTGACTTTCCTATGAACTTGCCTTGCGCCTTTTGCACTTCGTTAATTCATTCTTTCACATTGTAATTATTTCTTTAAACATGAACGCCGTCTGTGAATATGTATGGAGTTAAATTGTTTTTGTAGATCTCTCTCTCTCTCCCCAAAATGTTTAGGGTTGGAGAGGAGTGTGGCATTAAAAAAATTAATATGAATCCACGTGTGAATATGTATGAAGGTAAATTGTTATTTTTAAAGATTTCTCTTACCCAAAATGGTTGAGGATGAAAGGAGTGCGACATTTGGCTGTTTAGATGTCCCTTAACTTCCTGATGTGTGGCTCCGATTAGAAAGAATGTCCAAATATCTTTCAACTGTTGGAGATTTAATGTCAGGACCTATCAATGTTAAATAGTGTCTAATAGGCATGAGAAAAATGAAACGGAAATTAAAAGGATTCGTAAGAGATTCGTATGTAATGGGACTTTTGAGCTTTTACAAATCGCTGCTGCGAAACCGGAAGTAGACTTCCTTTACGGTCCTTGAGGCCAACAATTTGCGTTAGGATCGTAATAAATTCTTAATGATTAATTAATTAATTATTGTACTACCTACTCACTTCTCCCTGTCTTCTCCCCCTCATTTCCTTCCCGCCTTCATTCAGCTTCTTCTTTTTCCCGCATTTCTATGGGGAACTGGAAGTGACGCTGCTGCTAGGTAGGCAATGCATTCGGGAAAGTGTAGTCCTCCATGCTCCCCCCCTCCTCCTCTTCCCCGTTGCTCTGCTGCCATGCCCCATCGCAGGGGCCAGCTTCACACACACACACGCGCGCGCGCTTCTCCTCCTCTCTCTCCCTGCGCTCTCTCAGATGCTTCTCTTCCCCGTTGCTCTGCCTTGCCCCATCGCAGGGGCCAACTTCAGCCCTCCAGGTACGTGTTTTGGACTTCAACTCCCACCATTCCTCACAGCCTCAGGCCTCTTCCTTTTCCTCCCAGCCTGGGCAAACTTGGGCCCTCGCTCCCTCAGGATCAGGGTGAGAGAGAGGCAGCGCGGAGCGAGGGGGCCTCTTCCTCCTTTTTTGCTGCTTCCAAGAATAGAATACCCCCTCCCTCCCTCCCTCCTTCCCTCCCTCCTTCCTATTTGGAGAGTCCCATCTAGAATTCAGTGTGGTTTATTCAAGTTTTGGCCTACAACTCCCAGAAATCCCAGCCAATTTACCAGCTGTTAGGATTTCTGGGAGTTGTAGGCCAAAACCATCTGGAATACGCATGCTCTGGCATACGAATTACTAACGAATTTCGTTAGTACTTAAGTTACATTTTAGAAATTTTTGGAAAATTTTTTGTAAGTCTTTCTTTTACTAATAAAAAAAAATCCCCCCCCCCATTTGATTTTAGAATCGCCATTTTTGGGTTCTAAACCATGCCTAGTGTCTAATACTATTTATTTATTTATTTATTATTTCGACTTGTATACCACCCTTCCCAAAAAGGCTCAGGGTGGTTCACAGCAATGAACAACGAAACACAACATACTTGAAAACATAATAAAACCAAATTAAGACCAGAGTCGGGGTTACAGCTTAGAGATTGAACGCCTGACGGAACAGGTTGGTCTTACAGGCCCTCCGAAAAGCCTGTAGACCAGTTATTGCCCCGTGCCTCCGCCACGAGGGCATTCCAAAAGGTAGGCGCTGCTACAGACAAAGTGCACTGCCGCGTCGATGACAAGCGGCAAATCTCAAGTGATGGAAGTTCTAGTAGGTTTTGGTCCATGGACCGTAGTGGTCTCTGGGGAATGTGCAGGGAAAGGCGGTCCTTCAGGTACACTGGCCCTAGACCATAAGAACATAAGAAGAGCCATGCTGAATCGGACCTCAGCCCATCTAGTCCAGCATTCTGTGTCACACAGTGGCCCACCAGTTGTACACGGGGATCTCGAGCAGAAGGGAGGGCAAAACCCTGACCTGCTCCCGACCCCCACAACCAGTACCCAGGGAAATCCTGCCTACCTCAACCAACTCCGAGGTGGCACTTGAATGTCCTTTTCAGTAACTACCGATGCACTTGGTATCCATGAATCTGTCTAATCCTGCCTTGAAGTTGTTCAGGCTGACCGCTGTCACAACCTCTTCTGGAAGTGAATTCCATAACCCAATGACCCTCTGGGTGAAGAAATATTTCCCTTTATTAGTCCTAATTTTCCTACCTTGGAGCTTCAGGAAGTGCCCTCTAGTCCTAGTGTTTTGTGACAAAGAAAATAGTTTTTCTTTATTCACCTTTTCTATCCCATGCATGATTTTATACACTTCGATCAAGTCACCTCTTAAACGCCGTCTTTCAAGGCTGAAAAGACCAAGGCGTTGCAACCTGATTTCATAAGGGAGCCGCTCCATCCCTTGGATCATTCTTGTTGCCCTTCTTTGTACCTTTTCCAGTTCCGTTATATCCTTCTTGAGGTGCGGAGACCAGAATTGTACACAGTACTCCAAATGTGGCCTTACCATAGATTTGTAGAGAGGCAATACAACATTTGCTGACCTATTTTCGATTCCCTTCCTGATCATGCCAAGCATAGAATTTGCTTTTTTCACTGCTGCAGCGCACTGGGTTGACATCTTCATTGAGCTGTCCACCAAGACCCCTTTCCTGGTTTGTCTCGGAAAGCTTTGACCCCATCAATTTGTAGGTGTAGTTGGGGTTCTTTGCCCCGATGTGCATGACTTTACACTTGTTTAGGTTAAAATGCATTTGCCACCATGCAAGGCCTTAAAGGTTAGCACCAGCACTTTGAAGGCAATCCGGTGCTCGATAGGGAGCCAGTGCAAGCGCTGTAGGACTGGTGTGATGTGGCACGACAGTGTCGCTCCAGTCAGCAGTCGAGCCGCAGCGTTTTGCACCATCTTCAGTTTCCGGATTACCGACAAAGGAATGCCAACGTAAAGGGTGTTACAGTAGTTCAGTCTCGAGATGACCTTGGCCTGGTCGTCACAGGAAAAGTAGGGCGCCAGCCGCCTTGCCTGGTGCAGATGGAAAAACACTGCTCTGCTCACGGTGGAGACCTGAGCCTCCATGGTCAGCGCAGGGTCCAGTTGGACCTCCAGGCTTTTAACCAGAGGTGATGGGCTAACCACCTCACCATCCATTATTGGCAGCCGAAGCTCCCCCCCCCCCCCGGGGCGACCCAGCCACAGGACCTCCGTCTTTGACGGGTTCACCTTCAACCTGCTGGCCCGTAGCCACCCAGTCATGGCTTCCAGGCACTGATGGAAATAACCGGGTACAGAGTCCGGCCGCCCTTCCATTCTCAGCACCAGCTGGGTGACATCAGCGTACTGATGACACTCCAGACCAAAACTATGCACCAGTTGGGCAAGTGGACACATTGATGTTAACTAATAGAGGGGAGAGGATATTGAACTATCCAGTGGTTAAATCTTTGTCCGGAAATATTTGCATAGTATTTGGGTCTAAAGAAGACTCATGGCATTTAGAGACCAGAAATCACTACAAAAAGTATAATTTGGCATTGTTGTTGTGTCTTCAAGTCATTTCCATCTCATGGAAACCTAAGGTGAACTTCTCATTGGTTTCCTGGGAAATATTTGGTCAGAGTGGGGTTGATATTGCTTTCTGTCTAAGGAGAACTTTCCAAAAGTGACCAATGAAACTCCATGCTTCACCTAAGAAAGTTTTCTCCTCTAACTTCTTTATCCACCAAGGACAAAATTTCACCACTCTTTTGCATTTTTTTTCCTAAACTGCTATCAGTGAAGAAAATGAATCACTAACTTCATGGAGCCACATAATGAAGGCAAAGTTGTTGCATATTTAGGTTCTGGGTTGGGTCCGTCCTATCTTGCTTTCATTAGCCTAAGAAGGTGGAACCTGCAGATAATGAACATATCAAACGTGCTAACATGCTGACTTAGAGGTTGATTCAGCAACACAGGAAGTTTCCGGATGTTGGAAATTGATGGGCTGCAACTCCCATCTACCTGGGCTTATGGAAGACTATATAATCCTGTTTCTTGGAATAGATTTACCACCCATTTTTCACAGATCATATATCTAATTCCTACATTTGCAATACTTTTGGGACATACCATGTATCCTTAGACACCACAAAGACATCTGAATACCTAAAAAGTCTTACAGTGATTAAATATTGCAGCGTCTTTACAAAGGCGAGACTAAATGTATTCCCCTCAGAGCTGCTAAGAGGCAGACTGTCTGGAATTCCTTAATCCCAAAGACTATATCCCTGTGAAGGAAATGAAGTAGAAACAATAGAACACATTTTATTGCAGTGCCGCTATTACACAGTGCAATGTAGCAACCTTTATATCCACCGTCAGCAGAGTGGCGTTTTCCATCTTCGCCAGGCGAGGAGGCTGGCCCCCTATCTGTCCCGGCACGACCTGGCCACAGTTGTCCAAGCTATGGTCATCTCAACACTAGACTACTGTAACGCTCTTTACATTGGCCTTCCTTTGTCGGTGATCCGGAAACTTAAGCTGGTGCAGAACACCGCAGCTCGGCTGTGGGAACTGCATTGGCTTCCTGTTGAATGCCAGATTACCTTCAAAGTGTTAGGCCAGTGTACCTAAGGGACCGCCTTATCCCATACTGCCCTACTAGATCCTTACGTTCTGAGGAACAAAATCTCCTCGCTGTACCAAGTATTAAGGCTTACCACCTGACAGCAACACGGAGAAGGGCATCCTCAGTCATAGCCCAGGTCCTTTGGAACGTATTGCCCTCCGAAACCCACGCCCTTCGGAGCCTTCCAGCATTTCGGAAAGCTTGCAAGACGTTATTGTATCGGCAAGCTTTCGGGTCTTGAACAATCGTGGGACTTCCCTTCTACTGTTAATGTTGTTTTATGGTCAATATTTTTAATGGGATGATGCTGTTTTTTAAAATATATATATTTTTATTGTTTTATCATTATCAACACAATATTATACAATGTCTATTTACAGCAGATTCATGTTATTCATTTCTAGGTACAATACTTCAATCTTTAGCCTCTGCCATTATGTTTTTCTTATACATTTTTGTATCCCTCACCGCTGTGCTCCCCTCCCCCCTCCCCAAGCCATTGCTTTTACATATCATTCGTCCAAAATTTCATTTCTTCTTGTGGAGGTAACCTTCCTTCTTCCTTTTCTAATCCTTTTTCAATAAATTTTCTCCATACCTCATAAAGATCACTTTGTTTCCATATACCTCTTTTTACTTTTAATATACATGTTAACTTGTCATTTATTGCCAGTTTCCACACTTCCTTGTACCATTCCTCTATTTGTATATTTATTTCTTTTTTCCAATTCCTTGCTATAAGCAGTCTTGCTATTGTTAATAGGTTTGTTATCGCATCTTTATCCTTTTTTTCCAATTGTATACTATTATATAATGATAATAAAGCTATACTAGGACTTCTTTCTATTTTAATATTCATTATATCTTCTATTTCTTTAAATACTTTCGCCCAAAATTTGCTTACATATTTACATTGCCACCACATATGTATGTATGTTCCTGTTTCTTGGCATCCTCTCCAACAGTTTTTCGAGTAGTTTTTATTTATATTTGCCATTCTTACTGGTGTAAGGTACCATTTCCATATTAATTTATAATAATTTTCTTTAATCCTTATTGATAAATTTTTAAGATGTCTTTGTCTCCACAATTGTTGCCACTCTGTTTCCTTTATTTTTATCCCTAAGTCTTCTTCCCAGACCTCCTTAAGGGTGTTATTTTGTGTTTTTCCTTCCTTTATTTCAATTATTATCTTATATATTTTACTAGTTATTCCTTTCAAGTTTTCGTGCTCTTCTACATCCCTCCCATTTTGTATTATTTGTTCAAATTGGTTAACCTTACTTCCTTTTTTATTGTTTTTTAGCCAATTTTTAAACCATTGTTCGAATTGTATACAATGGAACCATGTCAATTTTATTTCTCTAAATTCTTCCATAATCATTTCCTTCTTCGTTCCTACTTTTATCCAATCCCCCATTTTATCTAAAAAAATTCCCTTAACTTTTTATCCATTATTTGTTTTAAATTCTTTGGAAATTTCTTTTCCATTACAATTGGGGTTATTACTGATCCATCCGTTATTAACATTCTCCTGTATGATGCTGTTTTAATGGGATGCTTTAATGGGATGTTTTTAATTGTTTTGTTGTGATTGGTTTGTGAGCCGCCCCGAGCTGGCCGGGAGTGGCGGTGAACAAGTTCGAATAAATAAAATAAAATAAATCTCCCACACGGGATTGTGAGATATCATTTGGAGGACAAGAGCCACAGGGTGACGCTCATAGTGACAACATTCCTTGCAGTGGCAACAAGGATAAGAAAGAAACTAGCCCCTGATAGGGGTATTACTTGAATCCATGTTGATGTTTCTTGTACAATGAACTTATTCTAAGATGGGAGAATTTATTAACAACGGTTCGTTCACTGATGGGTCTATGGACCATAATAAAAATTGTTGTTTGTTGTTGGTGTTAAATTCTATCCCAACCTAATGTAAGCAATGTTGATGGATGAATGTAAGGTGGGATTAAATACTATTCGCTGACAATAAATAAATATTTGTTGTTGTTGTTTTTGTTGGATATAGTAGTTAGAGCTGATGGAAGTTGCAGTCCAGACTAGAACATTATCAGTTTATACTCTACATTACCTTAGGAAGACCTCTCCGTTGGCTCCCCCTTGTCGTGGGTGAGAGGCTTGCGTACCCTGATGAAGTGAGCTATGCTTGCGGTGGCATAATAGTCACCGGCAGGACCTCCCATGCCAGACAGGTCACAACCGAAGGGAATCGGATTGGATGGGCCATCCTCTGCGCTTTACCTTGGCACACTGTATGATTCTCTAATCTTGAGGACGACACTATTGTTATAATCCTGGCCCTGAGTCTCTGTCTAAAGGGACAAAGCGACTCACAGCCGGTTCTGGAAAGCGTGCCAAGTCGTAGGCAGCCCCCCTTGTGGACCCCTGTCTGGCGCCTGGCAAGTTCCCCAGTGGATCTTTGCTCGGCGTTTCTACTTTTGGTATAGCTGTTTTGTTTTCATCGTCTCAGTTTCCTATTGGATTTACATCACCACATTTGCGTGGCACAATTTTGGATGGATTAAGTTCTTTTACTGCGACCCAGTGAACCATCTTTGACTCTACTGACTTCCCTCCCTTGTTCCTCCACCAATATAAACGTGACAACAATCTAAAAGGTACTGTGTTTCGAGTTGGAGTTCTACTTGTTTCCCAGGATATATGAACTCTATAGGTCACTTTTGTATTGTACTGAATGAAACTGTAACTCTTACTGCCTAAAAGAAACCGATTGCGTTGTGCTCAATATTTGTAAAAGATATTTATCTTATGAAATTAATGAAATGAGGTACTTTGATACTGAACCCAAGTGTTTGAATTCTGCTTATAGCATCCTGTTGTGTTGTGCGTGTTCCACACGGTGTTGCCCCCTGTTTACACATAGCTCATTTAACTCTGTAAGGTCAACCATCTAAGACAGGGGTGCTCAGAACGGTGATCGCGATCACCAGGGTGATCTTCAGGCCTCATCCTGGTGATCTTCAGGCCCCCGCCCAGGTTTTTTTGCTGTTGGTCCTCTTCACGCGCCCCTGCACACTGCAAATAAGTCCTCTGTCATTGCTCCTCCCCGCTCCCTGCTCGCGCGCCGCCTCCAAAAAGCTCCAGAGTCCAAGAGGCAGAATGGGCCCCCTCTTTTGGATTCCTCCTCCTCCCTCCATCCTTTTCCAGCCACTCAGAGTCATAGGAGACCAAAGGGGGCGGGCCTGGATAATGCGATGCATGGCTGGCCCCGCGCGCATGTGCAGAAGTGCCCATTCTGCCTCTCGGACTTCTTGTGAGCTCTTGGAGGCGGCACGCATGCTGGCGGCGTGGAAATAGGAGCAACGACGGAGGAGAAGAAGAAGGATGCTTTGGGGTCATTTCCTTACCGCATCTCAAAGGTCGGTCTTTTTACTTTGGGGTGGGTGCTTGATTGTTCTGTGGCATGTCTCTTTGTTTATTTTTAATGTGTAAAAATAGCCTTTTAGCTCCAAAGCCTCTCTGCTTGCTTTGTTCCTTGAGAAATATATGTTGGGGAATATGGAAATGTGGGAGAAATGGGGTGGTTGGATGAATTTTTATGCTCTGTTTTATATTGTTGTTATTAAATTGAAATGTTGATGTTTTATAACTTCATTTTATGTAAACTTCCCCGAGCCTGCTGGAAGGAGCGGTACATAAAAATGAATAATAAATATAAATAAATAAATAAGAAAATAGTTATACGTTTTACATTTCTGGGCAGGTGATCTTTGGGACGCGGTTTCTTAATCAGTAGCTCCCGTGATGAAAAAGTGTGAGCACCCCTGATCTAAGAGAAGGAAACTCGAACCAAACCTATGACCTGAGGACGTTGCTGCCACCGCCCAAGCTTGCTAGGCCCCGGCGGACGAACCTTTGGTTTAAAGGGTGAGGCCAGTTCTGTGCATGCTGCGCTCCACTGGAAAGGTCCATTGCACAGGCTCGAAGGACACATCCAACTTCCTTTTTAGTCATCACCGCGCTTGTAGAAAGCGTGGGATGAGTCCTTCCTGAATCTTCGTTCGCGAAGAAAAGCCAAGGACCGTAGGAAGAGGTTCTTCCTGTCCACTAGAACCCAGTAGACCTCTTAAACAACAACGTGTTTGGGGAAACGTTGAGAAGAACCTCAAGGAACAATTAACAAGGAGATACTAGAGCTTGAACAATAAAATTCCTGACCACTCCTTACTACTACTTCTTACTACTTACTACTACTACTTTCTTTCTTCTCAACAGAACAAATAGAGCCATTCAGGGATCATTCTCAACTTGATATTTGCTGTCAGCATGGTGTTCTTCTGCTCAACTCATGCTCAACTTGATTGCGCCATTTCCTGCTCGAGTAAACATTCTCCTTGTGAGGTCTTCTGGGAAGGACGTCAATCAGAAAGGAGGAGCTTTGATCAGGCATCAGCCTACTAAGGGTCACCCACATGTTATTTGTCTGTTTGTGGCAAATTGCATAAACATAATGTTGTGTCCCAGAAAGGCAACCTAATGCAGTCAGTTGCGATGCAACCTGTTGTGCCGTCAGCAGTTTGTGTTCATATTTCCCCCTCAATAGTATTTATTATTTGTGCTTATAAGACACCTACAAAACAGGTTGCTGAGGCATCGTACAATTATCTTGGTGAAAGGATCATGCGACAAAATGCTAACAAATATGTCAAAATGCAATCCTCCTACGTAAGCGGGATTTTAAAAAGGACACACAGAGAGACTGAGCTCGGATAATCTGCAATGTCAAGCCAATTGTCAAAACATATAAATAGCTGAAGCCAAACGTGGAATAAAGCAGTGGATAAAATCAGGCCCGGATTAACACTTTTTTGCACCCTAGGCCACACTTTGGAATTACGCCCACCCCCCTCCACACACACACACCACTCAGACCCACACTTGGCTGGCTTTCGCCATGGTGCCTCCGGAGCAGAAGAGAAAGGCGAGTAAGCACCATCCCGCCACCTCCAAGGTCCCCATTCCCACCGGCTGGAAAGTTCTGCTGTGCTCTGAAGGTCTCCTCGGGAGTCGGGAGGCTTGGGGAGAATGCAGCGGGTTCAAACTCACTCCAAAGGCATGCACGAGAGAGAGAGAGTGCATGAGAGAGAGAGAGCGTGAGAGAGAGAGAGCGTGCACGCGCAAAAGAAAGAGAGAGAGCGCGCGTGAGAGAGAGAGCACAAGAGAGAGAGGGACAAAGAGTGAGCAAGAGAGAGAGAGCGTGAGAGAGAGGGTGCACGTGCAAAAGAGAGAGCGCGAGAGAGAGAGCACGAGAGAGAGAGGCAGAAAGAGTGAGCAAGAGAGAGCGAGAGAGAGAGTGAGAGAGAGAGGGAGAGAGAGAGGGACAAAGAGTGAGCAAGAGAGAGAGAGCGTGAGAGAGAGGGCGCACGTGCAAAAGAGAGAGCATGAGAGAGAGAGAGCACGAGAGAGAGAGGCAGAAAGAGTGAGCAAGAGAGAGAGAGCCAGAGAAAGAGCGGGAGAGAGAGAGGGACAAAGAGTGAGCAAGAGAGAGAGAGAGCGTGAGAGAGAGGGCACACGTGCAAAAGAGAGAGCGAGAGAGAGAGAGAGCACGAGAGAGAGAGGCAGAAAGAGTGAGCAAGAGAGAGCAAGAGAGAGAGAGAGAGAAAGAGCGGGAGAGAGAGCGTGAGAGAAAGAGGGCTCACACGCAAAAGAGAGAGAGCATGCGTGCGAGAGAGAGAGAGCACGAGAGAGAGAGAGGGAGAAAGAGTGAACAAGAGAGAGAGAGAGCATGAAAGAGAGCATGTGAGAGAACGCGAGAAAGGGTGAGAGAGAGCGAGAGAGAGAGCGCGAGAGAGAGCGAGAAAGAGAGTGCGAGAGAGAGAGGGCGCACACGCAAAAGAGAGAGAGCGCACACGAGAGAGAGAGAGCACGAGAGAGAGAGAGGCAGAAAGAGTGAGCAAGAGTGAGCAAGAGAGAGCAAGAGAGAGCAAGAGAGAGAGAGCATGAGAGAGAGAGGGGCACACACGCAAAAGAGAGAGAGCATGCGCGAGAGAGAGAGAGCATGAGAGAGAGAGGGAGAAAGAGTGAGCAAGAGAGAGAGAGAGAAAGAGCGTGAAAGAGAGCACGTGAGAGAGCGCGAGAAAGAACGAGAAAGAGAGTGCGAGAGAAGAGCGCAAGAGAGCGCGAGAAAGAGAGTGCGAGAGAGAGAAAGCATGTGCGAAAGAGAGAGAGCGCGCGCACGTTAGAGAGAGAGAGAGAGAGAGAGAGAGAGAGAGATGTCCGCTTGGCGTGCGCTCCTGGAAGGGACGGAGCAGAGGCTTTGCCGGGAGAAGGAGGGAGGAGGGGCATGAGAAAGGGGACAATAGGTGCGCGGGCCAGGTTTTTTTTGGTCCGTGATCTGCGCACCCCCCCCGCCTCGACTTGCACCCCTAGGCCATGGCTTCGTTGGCCTTATGGGTAATCCGGGCATGGATAAAATCGTCAAAGTGTCATAGAGATCCAAACAGCAAATATTTAAAAGGACGAGAAGAACAAGTGTGTCTCAACTAATGACAGACCAGACAGTGTTGAAACCAGACAAATTTGTCATAAGGCAAATATCCTTAAACATAAATTTT
Source organism: Anolis apletophallus (assembly GCA_030556195.1). NCBI lineage: Eukaryota > Metazoa > Chordata > Lepidosauria > Squamata > Anolidae > Anolis > Anolis apletophallus. Next base: position 18,992,782 of record JARBWK010000019.1, read on the forward strand.
AGATTTCTCAAAACCTGATTATAAAAATTTATCCAATAAAATAAGTATACGTGACTGGTTCATATTCACAGCTCCTATGTATTCCCCAATATATAGGGACTAGGCATGGTTTCGAACCCAAAAATGGCGATTCTAAAATCAAATGGGGGAGGATTGATTACTAAAAGAAAGACTTACAAAAAAATTTCCAAAAATTTCTAAAATGTAACTTAATTACTAACGAAATTCGTTAGTAGTTCGTATGCCAGCGCATGCGCAATCCAGATGGTTTTGTTTTATAACTCCCAGAAATCCTAACAGCTGGTAAATTGGCTGGGATTTCTGGGAGTTGTAGGCCAAAACTTGAATAAATCACACTGAATTCTAGATGGGACTCTCCAAATAGGAAGGAGGGAGGGAAGGAGGGAGGGAGGGGGTCTTCTATTCTTGGAAGCAGCAAAAAAAAAGGAGGAGCCCCCCCCCCTCGCTCCTCGCTGCCTCTCTCTCACCCCGATCCTGAGGGAGCGAGGGCCCAAGTTTGCCCAGGCTGAGAGGAAAAGGAAGAGGCCTGAGGCTGTGAGGAATGGTGGGAGTTGAAGTCCAAAACACCTACCTGGAGGGCTGAAGTTGGCCCGTGCAATGGGGCAAGGCAGAGCAACGGGGAAGAGAAGGAAGGGGGAGAAGCCAGCAGGAAAGAGGAGGGGCAGAGAAGCATCTGAGAGAGCGCAGGGAGAGAGAGGAGGAGAAGTGCGTGTGTGTGCGTGTGTGAAGTTGGCCCCTGCGATGGGGCAAGGCAGAGCAACGGGGAAGAGAGGGGGGGGGGGGAGAAGCCAGCAGGAAAGAGGAGGACTACACTTTCCAGAATGCATTGCCTAGCAGCAGCGTCACTTCCAGTTCCCCATAGAAATGCGGGAAAAAGAAGAAGCTGAATGAAGGCGGGAAGGAAATGAGGGGGGAAAGACAGGGAGAAGTGAGTACGTAGTACAATAATTAAGAATTTATTACGATTATAACGCAAATTGTTGGCCTCAAGGACCGTAAAAGGAAGTCTACTTCCTGGTTAGCTGCCGTGATGCGTATAAACTAGAAAGTCCCATTACATACGAATCACTTACGATTTCTTTTGATTTTCATAACTTTTTTCTCATGCCTAATAGGGACTATCCTAGAATCCTAGACTCATACAATCCTTGAATCCTAGACTTCTAGAATCATAGACTCATAGAATCCTAGAATCCTAGAGTTGGAACAGACCTCAGGGTCATCCAGTCCATTTTGCCAAGAAGTAGGTAAATTGCATTCAAAGCACCCCCAACAGATGGCCACCCAGCCACTGCTTAAAAGCCTCCACCACAATCCGGAGCAGAGAGTTCCACTGCGGAACAGCTCTCACAGTCAGTAAGTTCTTCTTCATGTTCAGGTGGCATCTCCTTTGAAGCCATTGTTCCAATGCGTCCTAGTCTCCAGGGCAGCATAAAACAAGCCTGCTCCTTCCTCCCTATCAGGCCTGGATTACCCATAAGGCCACCCTAGGCCATGGCCTCGGGCGGCACTTTGGGGGGGGGCAGCAGATCCGGACCCTCCAAAAAAATCCCCAATTTTTTTAAAAAAAATCAAAAAATTTTAAAGGGTGCATGCGCGGCCGCCCCCTCCCTTTGCTCTGCTCCCCTCGGCTCTGCTTTAGGAGGGAGGGAGGATCGGCTCCGCCCCTGACTCCTCCCCTCCTCGCCGGCGCGGAGCCAATCCGCCCTCCCTCCTAAAGCCGGCCTGAAAAGGGCGTGACGACGCAAGGGAGGAGGGGCGGCGGCATGAATTCTCTCCGCCTCCTCCTCCCTGCCTGGCGACGCCAAGCCAGGGAGGCGGAGAGAAGCCGCGCCGCCGCTCCTCCTCCCCTTGCGTTATCATGCCACGCCAGGGAGGAGGGGCGGGGGCGGGACTCCTCTCTGCCTCCTCCCTGGCTTGGCGCCGCCAGGCAGGGAGAAGCCGCGCCGCCGCCCCTCCTCCCTTGCGTCGTGCCAGCCCTGCCGAAAAGGGGTGGGCTGCGCGCAGGACATGCGGCGGGAGGGCGCCTCTTTCTCCTCCTCACCCCGCCCTCCTTCCTTCAATCCGGCGAGGAGGCGGGGGCGGGGAGGGGTGGAGCCAGGGGAGGGGCGGAGGCAGACCCTTTGGCCTTGGGTGGCAAAGGGGCCTGATCCGGGCCTGCTCCCTATGACTTCCCCTCACATCTTGATCCATGGCCCTCATCATGTCTCCTCTCAGCCTTCTCTTCTGAAGGCTGAACATCCCCAGCTCTTCAACTCACTCCTCATGGAGCTTGTTCTCCAGACCCTGGATCCTTTGAGTTGCCCTCCTCTGGACACATTCTAGCTTAGAGTCAACATCTCCCTTCAATGGTGGTGCCCAGAATTGGACACAGTGTGATTCCAGGCAGGGGCGGTCCTACAGGTAGGCCAAGGAAGCGGCCGCATGGGGCGCCATCTGGGAAGGGGCGCCATCTGGGATGTTCCTCAGGCAGCACCGCGGCCGCCTGCTTTTGGGCCCTGGCCTTGTGCACTCCGACGCCGCTTCTGGGCATGCGCGGAGGTTTTCGTGTAGGCGCAGTTGCTCCGGAGCTGAAATTGAGCACAGGAGCAACTGCACATGCGCATAAACCTCCGCACATGCCCAGTAGCTCCTGTGTGCAGAAGCCTGTAAGCAAAGAACTCCCTATCGGGAGCGCATAAACCTCCGCCCTGCCGCCGAATACGGTGATCCAATTGGGCAGGCAGGGGGCGGAGACAAAGGGAGAGGGGAGTGGAGCCAAAGGGGTATTGGCGACGTATTGCCTCCTGGCAGCTGCCACCGGAAGTAGCCGCCGCGCGCTGAGGCGAACTCCCTCGCCAGGCCCAATCACGTGTGAACCCTACCACACCTGCCCACCTCCCCACGTGCGCGCATGTGCCGGCCAGGAGCATCAAGGAGAGACAGGCGCAACTGCGCAGGCAAATAGTAATATATAATATTTTATTTTACTTTATTTCGGGTTATTTGAATTTTATAGGAGTAATGAAAATATTTAGTAGAGGATAATTTTATTTAAATAAATAATTTTATTTATTATTTTGTAATAATAATAATATAATAGAATGTTATATTATAATGTCAATATATTATAATATAATTATATTGTAATGTATAATATAATTATGACATAATATAGTATGAGTATGTACTATAATATATTGTATATACTGCACATTGATACAATATAATACTACTAATGGTATTGTGATATTATAATTGTAAATTTGTTTTACATGGGGGGGGGTGTCAAAATAATGTTTGGGGGGCGCCAAAATAATTTTCGCTTACCATATAAAATTACCTTAGACCGCCCCTGATTCCAGGTAGAGTGGTCTGACCAAGGCATGACTTCCCTGGATCTAGCCCCTAAACTCCTACCGTGTTTCCCCAAAAGTAAGACAGCGTCTTACTTTCTTTTGACCCCCAAAATCCCCACTACGGCTTACTTTCGGGGTATGTCTTATATTGGGCTTACTGCACCCACTGTGGAATGGGTGCAGTAAGACTTACTGCGGCGGCATGGCGTGGCTTCCTGGCTGGGCGACGAGAGGCTCCCAGAGGGGCTCAAAAGGGGCCCGGAATCCTCCTCCTCTTCCTCCTCTTCCTTCTAGCGGCGCCTTCCATCCTCCTCCTCTTCCTCCCAGCGACGCCTTTCCCTCTCGCCGGTTCCGCCCCCCCTTCAGTGAAGGGAGGAGGGGCGAGCCGCCGGCGAGAGGGAAGAAAGCGCCCGGCGGAAGTCCGCCCGCAGGGCGACTCAGGCATCTTTCCCGCCGATGCCCCGCCGCGCGCTCCAAACACGAGCGGGGCGAGCGGGGCGGCGGGGAAAGACGGCTGAGTCGCCCTGGGGACGGGACTTCCGCCGGCGCCTTCTCCCTCTCGCTGGCGGCGGCTCCGCCCCTCCTCCCTTCAGTGAAGGGAGGGGGGCGGAACCGGCGAGAGGGAAAGGCGTCACTGGGAGGAAGAGGAGGAGGATGGAAGGTGCCACTGGAAGGAAGAGGAGGAAGAGGAGGAGGGATTCCGGCCCCTTTTGAGCCCCTCTGGGAGCCTCTCGCCGCCCAGCCAGGAAGCCACACCATGCCGCCCGCAGTAGTCTTTTGGGGCACGGCTTATATAAGTCGACCCCTCTGACACCCCGATACGTCTTACAATCGGGGGTGTCATACTTTCGGGGAAACACAGTATTTATGTAGGCCAAAATCCCATTGGCATTTTTAGCCTCTGCATCACTTACTCCCAGTTCAATAACTGATTCAGTGTTTTTACTGTAGCACTTTACCTAATTGCACATCAATGTTTTACATAGCTGTATGGGAGAAATCTCATAAAAGGAGGTACTGCTTTTCTTGGAGAGCATCTACGGAAGCTCTAGGATGTGACGGCACTCGGGAAATTGCAAACCGGAGTCATTTTTGGCCTATGGAGTTATAATATGAAATTCATCAGCAGGGCGTAACATTCACTATATTACACCGTGGTGAGGAGAAACTAATTGTCACTTAGCTGGGAGGGTCAATTATTTTCTTAGGCCCCGACTAGTGATCACCAACAAGGTGCGGAACTATTTACTATAAAATGAGGTGTTCCCTTATGACAACGGATGAGGAAATCCAGGGTGGGTATCTATCTCCATGCCTGGAGGAGACGTTGCTGAGTGTATAAAAAGCTCAACCTTGAGGGTTCTTGCAGAACAATTTCCCTCCAGACATCCGTCCTTGCAAGAACTGGTAAGCTCCCAGGGATTTTTCTCAGGGTGGAGGATCCTGTAAAACATGGAGGAAAACAGTGTTTTGTTGAAATAGGTTCTCATTAGTAGGCATGGTTTAGAACCCAAAAATAGGGAATCGAAAATCTAATGGGGGGGGGGATTTTTTTTGATTAGTAATAGAAAGACTTACAAAAAGTTTTCCCAAAATTTCTAAAATGTGACTTAATTACTAACGAAATTCGTTAGTAGTTCGTATGCCAGCGCATGTGCATTCCAGATGGTTTTGGCCTACAACTCCCAGAAATCCTAACAGCTGGTAAATTGGCTGGGATTTCTGGGAGTTGTAGGCCAAAACTTGAATAAATCACACTGAATTCTAGATGGGACTCTCCAAATAGGAAGGAGGGAGGAAGGGAGGGAGGGAGGGGGTATTCTATTCTTGGAAGCAGCAAAGAAAAGGAGGAGGAGCCCCCCCCCCGCTCCTCGCTGCCTCTCTCTCACCCCGATCCCAAGGGAGCGAGGGCCCAAGTTTGCCCAGGCTGGTCATATACCTACATTCCATGCACATGCAATAATACAGCAGTAATAACAATGGGTATAATAAGAGGTAAAATTCAAACCGAAGTATTCTGACTGGTCCTCCTCATGCGGTGCAAACGGGCTCTTCTCTGTGAGCCGGGAAAATAGCGTTTTCTGCTTGGGGCACACACATACATATTCTTTGGGGGATTTGCTGCAGAATCTTCTCTATGAGCCCGGGATTCTGCAGCAAATACCCCCCAAGAATATGTATGTGTGTGTCCCAAGCAGCAAACGCTGGCTTTTCCTGGGCTAATTTCCCGGGCTAATAAGAGAAGAGCCCGTTTGCACCGCATGAGGAGAGACCAGTCAGAATACTTCGGTTTGAATTTTACCTCTTGTTATTGTTATTACTGCTGTATTATTGCATGTGCATGGAATTAGGTATGACCAGTTGGATTACTTATAATATTAGGCACTTACAGTAGCATTCATTCTATTATACATTAGGTTGGTTTCTCACCCCAATACTCTTTGATGCTTTAGATCCTGGCAGGCAGGAGAGGCAGGGAAGCCTGGAAAAATGTAAACAGAGAGGTTTACTCAGAAGTAAATCCACAAAGGAGGGCCCTTCATCCAAAGTGCCCTCCTTTGCAGATTTACTTCTGTAAACTCTCTGTTTACCTTTTTCCAGGCTTCCAGCCGAAAGAAGGAGCGAGTTTAGGGCTTGCCTTGCCATAATACTTATTGGCAAGGGAGGCGGGAGGGTGGTGAGAGAGAAGGAGGGTGCCCCCCCTACGACCTAATAACGACACTTAAGAAAATCCTGGGCCCCGAAGTTCGAAAAAGAAAGTCCACTTCCTGGTTGGCGTTCCAGGTGCGGAAATACTCGAAAGTAGCATTTCTTACAAATTTCTTACGAAACGAATTATTTTCATAACTTTTTTCTCATGCCTACTAGGCCTGGGAGTAGCATTTTGGTTTATATGTACTTGTAAGAACTTCATATTTAATTGTACTGAAATACAATAATTTTATTTGATTCTGGGTGTAGGTTATAGGTCCAGGTGTAGCAGGTTGGGATGAACACATATAGATTTGAATGGGTTGATGAACCCTTGTCTCATAAATGCACAAAACCCAATGCTAGTCCTAATTGTATGGTTTCAGACTCCTCTGAAGTCCTGCCAAGATGTCCAATGAGGGAAACCAGTGCTATGCCTGCTGCCCTGCTTCCACGGTGACCATCCAGCCACCTCCCTTCGTCCTGACCATCCCAGGACCTGCCCTCTACTGCCCTGACCAACCATTGGCTATCGAGCAGAGCAACCCCTGTGCCATCGCCAACAGTGGAGGAGCCAGGCCTGCCCTGCATGCCAATGGTGGCTCCAATTTCTCCAGCTTCTACTCCCGAAGTTTGCCAAGTAACATATACAACTATACCTACCGCTCATAGGAAATGGGGGAGATGGAAAACGAAGCAAGAAGCCACGTCTAGGTCAATACCTGGCATTTGTTGGCCAAGGAGCCTAACACGCAATGTTCAACTCTTCTAGACTTCCAACTGTAATGCATGCTTTGCTTCCCCATTGTTCATTTTCATCTTGTCCATGTCTTCTTCTATGTGTGTGTTGATGACGTATCTAGGTATCTCTACAGGAATCTCCCTAACCCAACTGCTATTCATTCTTGGCTGTGAGGAAGAGTTTGAGATAAGCCTGCTGAATCATCTAACCTGTCGGAGGTCTTTAATGGTCACAACCCAAAAGCGGAAAGCTCTTCTTGTTTCTGAAAGCCATCTTGTGTGTTAAACCTCGTTGAATGTGTTCCTTCTTGTCTTTGTTCCTATTAAAACCATAACGAAAGTTGCATCCTCACACCATGGCTGCTCTTCTTCTTTGTATTGCTAGAAGATAATATGTCCACCATGATGGAGAACGTGTCCAGCGTGTTCAATCTGTTCTGCATTTACTGACATCTTCCCAAAGTTTCAGACAGGATCTTCCCAAGCCATAGAATCATAGAACTGGAAGAGCTCAAGGGCCATACAGTCCAACCAGGCCCGGATTAGACCCTTTTGGTGCCCTAGGCCAGGGCTGCCCAACTGGCGGCCCGGGGGCCATATACGGCCCCCGAGCCCCTTCCCTACGGCCCCCTACCCTTTAAAAAAAGAAATCGGCTGTTTAAAGTAAAAAAAATATTTTTTATTATTTATTTTTTAATTATTATTATTTTAATATTTTTTAGCGGCGGGGAGGGGCAGGGCAGGGAGAAGGAGCAGGCTCCCTCCTCCTCCTACTCCCCCCCCAATCGGCGCGCTCCGTCTTTGTGAGGCGGAGATGGTGCAGCAGGGCGGAGATGGGCAGGAAGAGATCTCCGGCGCCCATCTCTCTGTGATGTGCGCCCCCTTCCTGCTTCTGCTTCTGTGATCACAAAGAGAAGCAGGAAGAGAGGCGCCTTCTCTCTCCGGGATGTGCACCCCCCCTTGCTTCTCTCTGTGATCACGAAGAGAAGAAGCAGGAAGAGAGGCACCCCCTCTCCGGGCTGTGATCCCCTTCGTGCTTCTCTCTGTGATCACAAATAGAAGCAGGAAGACAGGCGCCCATCTCCGGGATGTGCACCCCCTTCTTGCTTCTCTCTGTGATCACGAAAAGAAGCAGGAAGAAAGGCGCCTTGCTCTCCACGGGCTGTGCGCCCCCTTCTTGCTTCTCTCCGTGATCACGAAGAGAAGCAGGAAGAGAGGCGCCCATCTCCTGGATGTGCGCCCTTGCTTCTTGCTTCTCTCCGTGATCACGAAGAGAAGCAGGAAGAGAGGCCCATCTCCGGGATGTGCGCCCTTCTTGCTTCTCTCCCGTGATCACGAAGAGAAGCAGGAAGAGAGGCGCCCATCCCCGGGCGGTGTGCCTCCCTTCTTGCTTCTCTCCGTGATCACGAAGAGAAGCTGGAAGAGAGGCACCCATCTCGCTGAGCGTCTCCTTCTCTCCCAAAGCGTCGGAACAACTGTTCTGACGCTTGGGAGAGGGGCGGAGCCGTGTGGCCGGGGGTGTGGCCGGGGGCATGGCCGGGTGGCCCCCCAGGTGATCACTCACCAGAAGTCCGGCCCCTGAGCCGGCAGAAGTTGGACTGCCCTGCCCTAGGCCAAACTTTGGAATTACGGCCCCAAACCAATCTCTACCGCACCCCCACCCATTCCTTCTTTCCACCTGCCTCTCCTCTCTCACCGATGTGCTGTGTGCGTATGTGCTGCTGCACAAGGGCGCCGAGCCGGGCCGATGTGCCCAGGCCCGGCTTGATGCCCTTGTGCAGCTGGGCCAGGCAGGAGCCCAGGGAGCCGCTCCCAGGCCCCTTTCTGGCCCCTGGGCCTTTCGGAGCCAGCACCCAGGAACATTGGGAAAGGAGGATGAGGCGGACGAAAGCCCCGCCCCCAGGGCCACTGGTGGGCATGCGCGCACGGCAGGAGGGCGCCTCTGCCTCCACCATGTTCCTGGGTGCCGCACATGGCCGGCGGTGGCCCCGGGGGCTTCCTTTCTTTCCTCCTCCTCAGGAGGAGGAAGGAAGGGAAGTTCCCGGGGCTGGCCATGCACGGCACCCAGGAACATTGGGGAAGGAGGCAGAGGCGCTCGCGCCCTCCTGCTGCGCGTGCATGCCTGCCAGCGGCCTCTGCCTCATCCTCCTCGCGTCCAAGGAAGGGGGAGGGGCTTCCCTCCACCTCCTCCTCTCCCCGCCCCCTTCCTTGGACGCGAGGAGGATGAGGCAGAGGGAAGGGCGGGGGAGAGCGCTGCAAGGGCATGGGGGAGGAGGGAATGGCGCCCCCTCACCTTCGCCCCCACCCCCTTGTCAAAGAAGGAGGGCATGAGGATGAGACGGACGAAAGCCCTGCCCCCAGGGCCACTGGCGGGCATGTGCGCGCGGCAGGAGGTCGCGAACAACTCTGCCTCCTTCCCCAATGTTCCTGGGTGCTGCGCATGGCCGGTAGCAGCCTCAGGAGCTTCCCTTCCTTCCTCCTCCTGAGGAGGAGGAAAGAAGGGAAGCCCCCGGGGCCGTCGCCGGCCATGCGCGGCACCCAGGAACATGGCGAAGGCAGAAGCGCCCTCCTGCCGTGCGCGCATGCCCGCCAGCGGCCCTGGGGGCAGGGTTTCGGCCGCCTCATCCTCACGCCCTCCTTCCTTGACAGGGGGTGGGGGCGATAGTGTGGGGTGCCATTCCCTCCTCCCCCGTGCCCTTGCAGCGCTCTCCCCCCGCCCTCCCCGAGAGAGAGAGTCATCACGCTGCATATTGGTGTTTTGTTTGAAGTATTTTTTTGGTCCTTGATCTGGTGCCTCCCTAGGCCTGTGCCCATAGACCATGGCCTAGTGTGGCCTTATGGGTAATCCGGGCCTGAGTCCAACCACCTTCCATACAGGCCAACCTTGGAGACTGAACCTGAAACTGCAAGCCAGGGGTTCATCATGATGCATTACCTTTCCTTGAAATATTGGGTGGGAATACTTGGTTTGGGTCCTCTCTCAGCCATGGAAACCCATTGGGTGGCCTCGGGTAAGCCATACAATCCCATAAATCCTATAGTAGGTTCACCTTAGAGTCGCCAAAAGTTAGAATCACACAACAAGAACAACAACATTCCTGTGTAACTACACACAATTTCCCGAGGAATCAATCCCTTGGTGGGTTGGCTAATTAACTGTATTGATGCAAGGTTGGCTGCACCCCAAACAATACTTATTTCTTTTGCAACATCTGTTCTGGAACTCTACTGGGTCAGGGTTTATGGCGCCACCTAGTGGTCCCAATCATAAAAAGGAAATCCTACTCAATTGCTTTCTGATTCATTAGAGCAGTGTTTCCCAACTGGTGTGCCACGGCACACTAGTGTGCCGTGAGCAATCATCAGGTGTGCCGTGGGAAATTACAGTGGGGAGAGAGAGAGAGAGCCTAGCAGGAAACTTCAGGCAGCGGAAATGAGACTTTCCTGGCCGAAGCAGCAATGCCAGCCAGCCTGGCTGCAGTCAGGGAGAGCCCTCGGCGTCCAGAACTTCCCTCCCTCCCTCCTCTCTCTCCCTTCTTCCCTTCCTTCCTTCCCTCCCTCTGCGCGCCAAGGGCTACCAGGCCGGGCTGTGGCTCCTCCTGCTTCCTGGCTCCTGGGCGCTCTTCGACCCTCCTCCCCTCCAGCAGCAAAGATGAGGAGAGGGAGGAAAAGTCCACGGGAGCTGCCCCCATCAGACCCCGCTCCTGGACGCTCAAGGTGAGGCTTTCTGCTCTCTAGCCCCTGCGCGCCAGGGAAAGGGAGCAACCCCTCATCTCTTGACCTCTCCTGGCTGGGTTCTGGGTTCGCTGCAGAGGAGAACAGAGGCCGGGATGCGCAGTTCCACAGCCCAGCTTGGTTCCTTCCCGATCTGGCCCCAAGGCAACAACATGGAAGCTGAAGGGATGCGGTGGGGGAGGCACTCCTGGGGGGGCTGAACTCCTTCGGGAAGGAGCGCTTGGGATGGTGACGGCTGCGAGCCTCCGCCGCAGTTTGTTCTGAGGCTCGGAGCCACCCCGTGTGCTTAATTCCTATTCGTCCTGCTCAGCCGAGCCCACGTGCACTTCGGCCACTCAGCGCAGCCCTCCCCCGCGGGATGGTGATGGGCCTCCTGCGTGTGGGCCTCCCGGGGGCGGGGCAGGAGGGGGGTTTGGCAGAAGCAGCGCCGTCATGAGGGGGGAGGGTGACAGTTAGTAAAGTGACGGTTAGAGTGTCATTTTGGTTGGTGGTGTGCCCCAGGATTTTGTAAATGTAAAAAGTGTACCGCGGCTCAAAAAAGGTTGAAAATCACTGTATTAGAGGAGGCCCATGGGCCACATGTGGCCCACAAGTGGCTTCCCTGTGGCCTGTAGAAGGGCCAATCAGCAAGGGGGAGCCCAGTCCCTTTGCCAACCTAATGCCATTCCCATGCCAAGTTGTATAGGTCTGCATGAAAGGATCGCTGATGGTTAGATTGATCACTACAAATTATTCAGGGTGCAGAAAACTGTGGGACAGGTGAGAAAACTGTGCTTCTTTCAACTCAGATATCAGTTTGGGCATTGAAATGTCAAAAATGCGGGCACTTATGTTAACATGGCATGTCTTCACACACATAAACATATATCAAAGAGTAGGAGCTCATGTTATTCATGGCTTTTCTTCACGAACGAAGATTCGGGAAGGAGGCTGGATGTGTCCTTCGAGCCTGTGCAGTACGTTTTTCTGGTGGAGCGCAGCATGCACAGAACTGGCCTCCCCCTTTAAACCAAAGGTTTGTCTTGCGCATGCGCAAGCTTGGACAGTGGCAGCGAGGTCCTCAGGTCGTAGGTTTGGTTCGAGTTTCCTTCTCTAGAGGGTTGACCTTACAGCCATCTGCCCGGGTTTGAAATCAGAGTTTTCCTTCTCTTAGGAAGGTTGCCAAAAGGCTAGAGAGCTCATCCTGGCCATTGATGTTCTTTGTCACACCCTTCGGATGTGACCTATCTAGTAGGCATAAGAAAAAAGTTATGAAAATGAAATGATTCGTAAGAAATTCGTAAGAAATGCTACTTTCGAGTATTTCCGCATCTGGAACGCCAACCAGGAAGTGGACTTTCTTTATAGAACTTTGGGGCCAGGATTTTCTTAAGTGTCGTTATTAGGTCGTAAGGGGGCACCCTCCTTCTCTCTCACCACCCTCCCGCCTCCCTTGCCAATAAGTATTATGGCAAGGCAAGCCCTAAACTTGCTCCTTTCGGCTGGAAGCCTGGAAAAAATGTAAACAGAGAGGTTTACTCAGAAGTAAATCTGCAAAGGAAGGCACTTTGGATGAAGTGCCCTCCTTTGTGGATTTACTTCTGAGTAAACCTCTCTGTTTACATTTTTCCAGGCTTCCCTGCCCCTCCTGCCTGCCAGGATCTAAAGCATCAAAGAGTATTGGGGTAGTTGCACACAACATGTACAAGTAATCCAACTGGTCATATACCTACATTCCATGCACATGCAATAATACAGCAGTAATAACAATGGGTATAAGAAGAGGTAAAATTCAAACCGAAGATTCTGACTGTGGTCCCTCCTCAAGCGGTGCAAACGGCTCTTCTCTATGAGCCCGGGAGGCAGCCTTTCCCGGGAAAAGCCAAAAGCCCGGGCACAGCGTTTGCTTGCTGCAGAATCCCGGGCTCATAGAGAAGAGCCCGTTTGCACTGCTTGAGGAGGGACCAGTCAGAATACTTTGGTTTGAATTTCACCTCTTCATATACCCATTGTTATTACTGCTGTATTATTGCATGTGCATGGAATGTAGGTATATGACCAGTTGGATTACTTATAATATTTAGGCACTTACTCTATAAGTTAGCATTCATTCTATTATACATTAGGTTGGTTTCTCACAGGATCTAAAGCGTGCCAAGCCTTGATGCGCTTTAGATCCTGGCAGGGCAGGAGGAGGACGGGCCCTCCCTGCCCCTTCTGCCTGCCAGGATCTAAAGCCTTGAAGAGGCTTCATGAGGGCCAACTTCAGCCCTCCAGGTGTTTTGGACTTCAACTCCCACCATTCCTCACAGCCTCAGGCCTCTTCCTTTTCCTCTCAGCCTGGGCAAACTTGGGCCCTCGCTCCCTCAGGATCGGGGTGAGAGAGAGGCAGCGAGGAGCGAGGGGGGGGGCTCCTCCTTTTTTTTTCTGCTTCCAAGAATAGAATATCCCCCTCCCTCCCTCCCTCCCTCCTTCCTATTTGGAGAGTCCCATCTAGAATTCAGTGGGATTTATTCAAGTTTTGGCCTACAACTCCCAGAAATCCCAGCCAATTTACCAGCTGTTAGGATTTCTGGGAGTTGTAGGCCAAAACCATCTGGAATGCGCATGCGCTGGCATACGAACTACTAACGAATTTCGTTAGTAATTACGTTACATTTTAGAAATTTTTGGAAATTTTTTGTAAGTCTTTCTATTACTAATCAAAAAAATCCCCCCCCCCCAGTAGATTTTCGATTCCCTATTTTTGGGTTCTAAACCAAGCATACTATCTAGCATGGGAGGCCCTACCGGTGACTATTATGCAACCACCAGCATAGCTCACAACTTCATTCAGTCTCTCCCCCACAACAAGGGGCGCCAACGGAGAGGGGTAGTGGTAATAGTACAAAAAAACCCTATGCTATCCATACAGCTGATGTTGACATTCTTCTTAATATGTAGGTAGAAAACCTTTGTCCCTAGAGATATTTTGGGCTTTGCACAATCCCTTGTCATAAACCAGGCAATCTGAGATGGTTACGTTGTAGGCCACATCTCTGGTAGGTCAGAGATTCCACCCTCCTTGACCTAAAACCGCACCCAAAGCCTATTGGGTGCTTAGTTTGCACTTTTAGGTTGCCATTTGTGGTTTGTTGCCTTCGTATATTTAGGCGCAAAGGAACAGGTAATGATGCAGTCGTTTCCAAAGAAGGGAAAGTCACCTGCGAGTGAGGCGTAACCCTTCATTATGCCGAACTGAGAACACTGTGGGCAGGACATCTCCTGAAGAGCCACTTCGTGTTCTGTTCACTGATAGTTTGCGCAAGACTTTGGCTAGTGAGAAAAACACAGTGGCCTGCGAAAAGTTCTGTTTCATACAACCTCTTTTTTCCTGCTCTGATTTATGTAGCAACACATCCTTGCACTGTCACAGGATTTTGCCATGTGCCAAATTCAAAGCCTGTTGGGTAAGTCCTCACGCCCGAAAACATTTGAGGAATCTCAAGGGAAGATTCGTCTAAAGAGAAGTCAAAGAATTAGCAAAAATGTTTAGATGATTCCCCTAAGGCAGGGGTGGGCAACCAATGGCTGGATGCGGCCCGGCAGCCGTTTCTGTCCGGCCCAGGGAGAAGGGCGTTGGGGGCGGGGCCAAGAGGAAGGGGTGCCGCCACCGCCATCCCATCGGAAGCTCTGTGGGGCCTGTGTCGGCAGACAGGCAGGAGGATTGGCGGCTTTGGAGTGCCTGCCATCCCTGGAGGCAATCCGGGCCTGTAGGGGGAGCATTCAGCGACCTACGGCGGCTGATCGCCCTGGTGACCCGAAAGACTTGATCGTCTTCCGGGTTGCCAGGTCGAATAAGCCACCTCAGATCGCCGACTGCTCCCCCTGCAGGCCCGGATCGCCTCCAGGGATGGCAGGCACTCCATAGCAGGGCGATCTGCTGGGGGAACGGCTGGGGGCGAGAGCGGGCGGAGGCCTGCAGCCTCCGATCGCCTGCTGCTCTGCTCTCCTCTGCTGTGGCGGCGGCTGGGTCCGCTTTGCCATCATCTCGGCTGGGTCCATTGGGCCATTCCATTTTGGTTCGCACCTTGTCTTCTTGAATTTAATTTAATTTAATTTTAGTGGTTTTTATTATTATTTTATAATAATTTTATAATAATAATATAATAAATAATATAATATAATGTTATTTTATATTATATTATAATTTCAATATATTATAATGTTTATATATATATATATAATATAATAATTATGATATTAATACTAATAATATATGAATATTTCTTGATATATTACTATGTTAATATTAATGATGTGTAATATATAGTAAATATAGTAAATAAATAAATAAATTATGTAGATTAGAATGTAGTTCCGCCTT